>JAWPHD010008575.1:0-113626 GCA_037043455.1 Cyrtodaria siliqua | reverse complement strand
CCAAATTAAACTTAAATAACAACCGCAGGGCAACATATCAATCCAACAACAACATCATAACACAATGACAACAGGACCAAATTAAACTTAAATAACAACAGCCAGGCAACATATCAATCAAACAACAACATCAAAACACAATGACAACAGAACCAAATTCAACTTAAATAACAACAGCCAGGCAACATATGAATCAAACAACAACAACAAAACACAATAACATCAGAACAAAATTAAACACATAACAACAGTCAGGCAACATATCAATCAAACAACAACTTCAAAACACAATGACAACGGAACCAAATTAAACTTAAATAACAACCGCCCTGCAACATATCAATCAAATCACAAACAAAACACAATGACAACAGAACCAAATTAAACTTAAAGAACAACCGCCAGGCAACATATCAATCAAACAACAACAACAAAACACAATGACAACGGAACCAAATTAAACTTAAATAACAACCGCCCTGCAACATATCAATCAAACAACAACAAAACACAATGACAACAGGACCAAATTAAACTGAAATAACAACAGCCAGGCAACATATCAATCAAACATCAACATCAACACAATGACCATAGAACCAAATTAGACTGAAATAACAACAGCCAGGCAACATATCAATCAAACAACATAAACAAAACACAATGACAACAGAACCAAATTAAACAAATAACAACAGCCAGGCAAAATATCAATCAAACAACATAAACAAAACACAATGACAACAGAACCAAATTAAACTTAAATAACAACAGTCGGGCAACATATCAAGCAAACAACAACATAAACACAATGACCACAGAACCATATTAAACTAAAATAACAACAGCCAGGCAACATATCAATCAAACAACATCAACAAAACACAATGACAACAGAACCAAATTAAACAAATAACAACAGCCAGGCAAAATATCAATCAAACTACGAAAACAACAAAACACAATGACCACAGAACCAAATTAAACTTAAATAACAACAGCCAGGCAACATATCAAAGAACAACATCAAAACACAATGACAACAGAACCAAATTAAACTTAAATAACAACCGCAGGGCAACATATCAATCAAACAACAACAACAAAACACAATGACAACAGGACCAAATTAAACTTAAACAACAACAGCCAGGCAACATATCAATAAAACAACAACAGAACACAATGACAAAATAACCAAATTAAACTTAAATAACAACAGCCAGATAACATATCAATCAAACAACAACAACAAAACACAATGACAACAGGACAAAATTAAACTTAAATAACAACAGCCAGGCAACATATCAATCAAACACCAACAACAAAACACAATGACAACTGAACCAAATTAAACTTAAATAACAACAGCCAGGCAACATATCAATCAAACACCAACAACAAAACACAATGACAACAGGACCAAATTAAACTTAAATAACAACAGCCAGGCAACATATCAATCAAACAACAACATCAAAACACAATGACAACAGAACCAAATTAAACTTAAATAACAACCGCAGGGCAACATATCAATCAAACAACAACATCAAAACACAATGACAACAGAACCAAATTAAACTTAAATAACAACCGCCGGGCAACATATCAATCAAACAACAACAACAAAACACAATCATAACAGAACCAAATTAAACTTAAATAACAACAGCCAGGCAACATATCAATCAAACAACAGCAACAAAACACAATGACACCAGAAACAAATTAAACTTAAATAAAAACAGTCAGGCAACATACCAATCAAACAACAACATAAAAACACAATAACAAAAGAACCAAATTAAACAAATAACAACAGCCAGGCAAAATATCAATCAAACAACATAAACAAAACACAATGACAACAGGACCAAATTAAACAAATAACAACAGCCAGGCAAAATATCAATCATACAACATAAACAAAACACAATGACAACAGAACCAAATTAAACTTAAATAACAACAATCGGGCAACATATCAATCAAACAACAACATAAACACAATGACCACAGAACCAAATTAAACTTAAATAACAAACGCCAGGCAACATATCAATCAAACAACATAAACAAAACACAATGACAACAAAACCAAATTAAACAAATAACAACAGCCAGGCAACATATCAATGAAACTACAAAAACAACAAAACACAATGACCACAGAACCAAATTAAACTTAAATAACAACACCAAGGCAACATATCAAAGAACAACATCAAAACACAATGACAACAGAACCAAATTAAACTTAAATAACAACCGCCAGGCAACATATCAATCAAACAACAACAACAAAACACAATGACAACGGAACCAAATTAAACTTAAATAACAACCGCCCTGCAACATATCAATCAAACAACAACAAAACACAATGACAACAGGACCAAATTAAACTGAAATAACAACAGCCAGGCAACATATCAATCAAACAACAACATCAACACAATGACCATAGAACCAAATTAGACTGAAATAACAACATCCAGGCAACATATCAAACAACATAAACAAAACACAATGACAACTGAACCAAATTAAACAAATAACAACAGCCAGGCAAAATATCAATCAAACAACATAAACAAAACACAATGACAACAGAACCAAATTAAACTTAAATAACAACAGTCGGGCAACATATCAATCAAACAACAACATAAACACAATGACCACAGAACCATATTAAACTAAAATAACAACAGCCAGGCAACATATCAATCAAACAACATCAACAAAACACAATGACAACAGAACCAAATTAAACAAATAACAACAGCCAGGCAACATATCAAAGAACAACATCAAAACACAATGACAACAGAACCAAATTAAACTTAAATAACAACAGCCAGGCAACATATCAATCAAACAACAACAACAAAACACAATGACAACAGGACCAAATTAAACTTAAATAACAACAGCCAGGCAACATATCAATCAAACAACAACAACAAAACACAATGACAACAGGACCAAATTAAACTTAAATAACAACAGCCAGGCAACATATCAATCAAACAACAACATCAAAACACAATGACAACAGAACCAAATTAAACTTAAATAACAACAGCCGGGCAACATATGAATCAAACAACAACAACAAAACACAATAACAACAGAACAAAATTAAACACATAACAACAGTCAGGCAACATATCAATCAAACAACAACTTCAAAACACAATGACAACGGAACCAAATTAAACTTAAATAACAACCGCCCTGCAACATATCAATCAAATCACAAACAAAACACAATGACAACAGGACCAAATTAAACTGAAATAACAACAGCCAGGCAACATATCAATCAAACAACAACATCAACACAATGACCATAGAACCAAATTAGACTGAAATAACAACAGCCAGGCAACATATCAATCAAACAACATAAACAAAACACAATGACAACAGAACCAAATTAAACAAATAACAACAGCCAGGCAAAATATCAATCAAACAACAGCAACAAAACACAATGACACCAGAAACAAATTAAACTTAAATAACAACAGTCAGGCAACATACCAATCAAACAACAACATACAAACACAATAACAAAAGAACCAAATTAAACAAATAACAACAGCCAGGCAAAATATCAATCAAACAACATAAACAAAACACAATGACCACAGAACCAAATTAGACTGAAATAATGACAGCCAGGCAACATATCAATCAAACAACATAAACAAAACACAATGACAACAGAACCAAATTAAACAAATAACAACAGCCAGGCAAAATATCAATCAAACAACATAAACAAAACACAATGACAACAGAACCAAATTAAACTTAAATAACAACAATCGGGCAACATATCAATCAAACAACAACATAAACACAATGACCACAGAACCAAATTAAACTTAAATAACAAACGCCAGGCAACATATCAATCAAACAACATAAACAAAACACAATGACAACAAAACCAAATTAAACAAATAACAACAGCCAGGCAACATATCAATGAAACTACAAAAACAACAAAACACAATGACCACAGAACCAAATTAAACTTAAATAACAACACCAAGGCAACATATCAAAGAACAACATCAAAACACAATGACAACAGAACCAAATTAAACTTAAATAACAACCGCCAGGCAACATATCAATCAAACAACAACAACAAAACACAATGACAACGGAACCAAATTAAACTTAAATAACAACCGCCCTGCAACATATCAATCAAACAACAACAAAACACAATGACAACAGGACCAAATTAAACTGAAATAACAACAGCCAGGCAACATATCAATCAAACAACAACATCAACACAATGACCATAGAACCAAATTAGACTGAAATAACAACAGCCAGGCAACATATCAAACAACATAAACAAAACACAATGACAACAGAACCAAATTAAACAAATAACAACAGCCAGGCAAAATATCAATCAAACAACATTAACAAAACACAATGACAACAGAACCAAATTAAACTTAAATAACAACAGTCGGGCAACATATCAATCAAACAACAACATAAACACAATGACCACAGAACCATATTAAACTAAAATAACAACAGCCAGGCAACATATCAATCAAACAACATCAACAAAACACAATGACAACAGAACCAAATTAAACAAATAACAACAGCCAGGCAACATATCAAAGAACAACATCAAAACACAATGACAACAGAACCAAATTAAACTTAAATAACAACAGCCAGGCAACATATCAATCAAACAACAACAACAAAACACAATGACAACAGGACCAAAATAAACTTAAATAACAACAGCCAATCAAAATATCAATCAAACAACAACAACAAAACACAATGACAACAGGACCAAATTAAACTTAAATAACAACAGCCAGGCAACATATCAATCAAACAACAACATCAAAACACAATGACAACAGAACCAAATTAAACTTAAATAACAACAGCCGGGCAACATATGAATCAAACAACAACAACAAAACACAATAACAACAGAACAAAATTAAACACATAACAACAGTCAGGCAACATATCAATCAAACAACAACTTCAAAACACAATGACAACGGAACCAAATTAAACTTAAATAACAACCGCCCTGCAACATATCAATCAAATCACAAACAAAACACAATGACAACAGGACCAAATTAAACTGAAATAACAACAGCCAGGCAACATATCAATCAAACAACATAAACAAAGCACAATGACAACAAAACCAAATTAAACAAATAACAACAGCCAGGCAAAATATCAATGAAAATACAAAAACAACAAAACACAATGACCACAGAACCAAATTAAACTTAAATAACAACACCAAGGCAACATATCAAAGAACAACATCAAAACACAATGACAACAGAACCAAATTAAACTTAAATAACAACCGCCAGGCAACATATCAATCAAACAACAACAACAAAACAAAATGACAACGGAACCAAATTAAACTTAAATAACAACGCCATGCAACATATCAATCAAACAACAACAAAACACAATGACAACAGGACCAAATTAAACTGAAATAACAACAGCCAGGCAACATATCAATCAAACAACAACATCAACACAATGACCATAGAACCAAATTAGACTGAAATAACAACAGCCAGGCAACATATCAATCAAACAACATAAACAAAACACAATGACAACAGAACCAAATTAAACAAATAACAACAGCCAGACAAAATATCAATCAAACAACATAAACAAAACACAATGACAACAGAACCAAATTAAACTTAAATAACAACAGTCGGGCAACATATCAATCAAACAACAACATAAACACAATGACCACAGAACCATATTAAACTAAAATAACAACAGCCAGGCAACATATCAATCAAACAACATCAACAAAACACAATGACAACAGAACCAAATTAAACTTAAATAACAACCGCAGGGCAACATATCAATCAAATAACAAAAACAAAACACAATGACAACAGGACCAAATTAAACTTAAACAACAACAGCCAGGCAACATATCAATAAAACAATAACAACAGAACACAATGACAACATAACCAAATTAAACTTAAATAACAACAGCCAGGCAACATATCAATCAAACAACAGCAACAAAACACAATGACACCAGAAACAAATTAAACTTAAATAACAACAGTCAGGCAACATACCAATCAAACAACAACATAAAAACACAATAACAAAAGAACCAAATTAAACAAATAACAACAGCCAGGCAAAATATCAATCAAACAACATAAACAAAACACAATGACCACAGAACCAAATTAGACTGAAATAACGACAGCCAGGCAACATATCAATCAAACAACATAAACAAAACACAATGACAACAGAACCAAATTAAACAAATAACAACAGCCAGGCAAAATATCAATCAAACAACATAAACAAAACACAATGACAACAGAACCAAATTAAACTTAAATAACAACAATCGGGCAACATATCAATCAAACAACAACATAAACACAATGACCACAGAACCAAATTAAACTGAAATAACAACAGCCAGGCAACATATCAATCAAACAACATAAACAAAACACAATGACAACAAAACCAAATTAAACAAATAACAACAGCCAGGCAACATATCAATCAAACACCAACAACAAAACACAATGACAACAGGACCAAATTAAACTTAAATAACAACACCAAGGCAACATATCAAAGAACAACATCAAAACACAATGACCACAGAACCAAATTAAACTTAAATAACAACACCAAGGCAACGGATCAAAGAACAACATCAAAACACAATGACCACAGAACCAAATTAAACTTAAATAACAACACCAAGGCAACATATCAAAGAACAACATCAAAAAACAATGACAACAGAACCAAATTAAACTTAAATAACAACCGCCAGGCAACATAACAATCAAACAACAACAACAAAACACAATGACAACAGAACCAAATTAAACTTAAACAACAACAGCCAGGCAACATATCAATCAAACAACAGCAACAAAACACAATGACAACAGGACCAAATTAAACAAATAAAAACAGCCAGGCAACATATCAATCAAACAACATAAACAAAACACAATGACAACAGAACCAAATTAAACTTAAATAACAACACCAAGGCAACATATCAAAGAACAACATCAAAACACAATGACCACAGAACCAAATTAAACTTAAATAACAACACCAAGGCAACATATCAAAGTACAACATCAAAACACAATGACAACAGAACCAAATTAAACTTAAATAACAACAGCCAGGCAACATATCAATCAAACAACATAAACAAAACACAATGACAACAAAACCAAATTAAACAAATAACAACAGCCAGGCAACATATCAAAGAACAACATCAAAACACAATGACCACAGAACCAAATTAAACTTAAATAACAACACCAAGGCAACATATCAAAGAACAACAACAAAACACAATGACCACAGAACCAAATTAAACTTAAATAACAACACCAAGGCAACATATCAAAGAACAACATCAAAACACAATGACAACAGAACCAAATTAAACTTAAATAACAACAGCCAGGCAACATATCAATCAAACAACAGCAACAAAACACAATGACACCAGAAACAAATTAAATTTAAATAACAACAATCGGGCAACATATCAATCAAACAACAACAACATAAACACAATGACCACAGAACCAAATTAAACTGAAATAACAACAGCCAGGCAACATATCAATCAAACAACATAAACAAAACACAATGACAACAAAACCAAATTAAACAAATAACAACAGCCAGGCAAAATATCAATCAAACAACATAAACAACAAAACACAATGACCACAGAACCAAATTAAACTTAAATAACAACACCAAGGCAACATATCAAAGAACAACATCAAAACACAATGACAACAGGACAAAATTAAACTTAAATAACAACAGCCAGGCAACATATCAAAGAACAATATCAAAACACAATGACAACTGAACCAAATTAAACTTAAATAACAACAGCCAGGCAACATATCAATCAAACACCAACAACAAAACACAATGACAACAGGACCAAATTAAACTTATATAACAACAGCCAGGCAACATATCAATCAAACAACATCAAAACACAATGACAAAAGAACCAAATTAAACTTAAATAACAACCGCAGGGCAACATATCAATCAAACAACAACATCAAAACACAATGACAACTGAACCAAATTAAACTTAAATAACAACCGCCGGGCAACATATCAATCAAACAACAACAACAAAACACAATCATAACAGAACCAAATTAAACTTAAATAACAACAGCCAGGCAACATATCAATCAAACAACACCAACAAAACACAATGACTACAGACCAAATTAAACTTAAATAACAACCGCCAGGCAACATATCAATCAAACAACAGCAACAAAACACAATGACACCAGAAACAAATTAAACTTAAATAACAACAGTCAGGCAACATATCAATCAAACAACAACATAAAAACACAATGACAACAGGACCAAATTAAACTTAAATTTGTCCTGTTGTTCAGGTCATTGTTGTTGTTGTTGTCCAGGTCATTGCATTGTTGTTTATGTCTTTGTTGCTGTTGTTCAGGTCATTGTTGTTGATTACATAATAATTATAAATTTAAATAACAACAGCCAGGCAACATATCAAACAACAACAACAAAACACAATGACAACAGAACCAAATTAAACTTAAATAACAACAATCGGGCAACATATCAATCAAACAACAACATAAACACAATGACCACAGAACCAAATTAAACTGAAATAACAACAGCCAGGCAACATATCAATCAAACAACATAAACAAAACACAATGACAACAAAACCAAATTAAACAAATAACAACAGCCAGGCAAAATATCAATCAAACTACAAAAACAACAAAACACAATGACCACAGAACCAAATTAAACTTAAATAACAACACCAAGGCAACATATCAAAGAACAACATCAAAACACAATGACAACAGAACCAAATTAAACTTAAATAACAACAATCGGGCAACATATCAATCAAACAACAACATAAACACAATGACCACAGAACCAAATTAAACTGAAATAACAACAGCCAGGCAACATATCAATCAAACAACATAAACAAAACACAATGACAACAAAACCAAATTAAACAAATAACAACAGCCAGGCAACATATCAATGAAACTACAAAAACAACAAAACACAATGACCACAGAACCAAATTAAACTTAAATAACAACACCAAGGCAACATATCAAAGAACAACATCAAAACACAATGACAACAGAACCAAATTAAACTTAAATAACAACCGCAGGGCAACATATCAAACAAACAACAACATCAAAACACAATGACAACAGAACCAAATTAAACTTAAATAACAACCGCCCTGCAACATATCAATCAAACAACAACAAAACACAGTGACAACAGGACCAAATTAAACTGAAATAACAACACCAAGGCAACATATCAAAGAACAACATCAAAAAACAATGACCACAGAACCAAATTAAACTTAAATAACAACACCAAGGCAACATATCAAAGAACAACATCAAAACACAATGACAACAGAACCAAATTAAACTTAAATAACAACCGCCAGGCAACATATCAATCAAACAACAACAACAAAACACAATGACAACGGAACCAAATTAAACTTAAATAACAACCGCCCTGCAACATATCAATCAAACAACAACAAAACACAATGACAACAGGACCAAATTAAACTGAAATAACAACAGCCAGGCAACATATCAATCAAACAACAACATCAACACAATGACCATAGAACCAAATTAGACTGAAATAACAACAGCCAGGCAACATATCAATCAAACAACATAAACAAAACACAATGACAACAGAACCAAATTAAACAAATAACAACAGCCAGGCAAAATATCAATCAAACAACATAAACAAAACACAATGACAACAGAACCAAATTAAACTTAAATAACAACAGTCGGGCAACATATCAATCAAACAACAACATAAACACAATGACCACAGAACCATATTAAACTAAAATAACAACAGCCAGGCAACATATCAATCAAACAACATCAACAAAACACAATGACAACAGAACCAAATTAAACTTAAAAAACAACAGCCAGGCAAAATATCAATCAAACTACGAAAACAACAAAACACAATGACCACAGAACCAAATTAAACTTAAATAACAACAGCCAGGCAACATATCAAAGAACAACATCAAAACACAATGACAACATAACCAAATTAAACTTAAATAACAACAGCCAGGCAACATATCAATCAAACAACAACAACAAAACACAATGACAACAGGACAAAATTAAACTTAAATAACAACAGCCAGGCAACATATCAAAGAACAATATCAAAACACAATGACAACTGAACCAAATTAAACTTAAATAACAACAGCCAGGCAACATATCAATCAAACACCAACAACAAAACACAATGACAACAGGACCAAATTAAACTTAAATAACAACAGCCAGGCAACATATCAATCAAACAACAACATCAAAACACAATGACAACAGAACCAAATTAAACTTAAATAACAACCGCAGGGCAACATATCAATCAAACAACAACATCAAAAAACAATGACAACTGAACCAAATTAAACTTAAATAACAACCGCCGGGCAACATATCAATCAAACAACAACAACAAAACACAATCATAACAGAACCAAATTAAACTTAAATAACAACAGCCAGGCAACATATCAATCAAACAACACCAACAAAACACAATGACTACAGACCAAATTAAACTTAAATAACAACCGCCAGGCAACATATCAATCAAACAACACCAACAAAACACAATGACACCAGAAACAAATTAAACTTAAATAACAACAGTCAGGCAACATACCAATCAAACAACAACATAAAAACACAATGACAACAGGACCAAATTAAACTTAAATTTTTCCTGTTGTTCAGGTCATTGTTGTTGTCGTTGTCCAGGTCATTGCATTGTTGTTTATGTCTTTGTTGCTGTTGTTCAGGTCATTGTTGTTGTTGTTGTCCAGGTCATTGCATTGTTGTTTATGTCTTTGTTGCTGTTGTTCAGGTCATTGTTGTTGATTACATAATAATTATAAACTTAAATAACAACAGCCAGGCAACATATCAAACAACAACAACAAAACACAATGACAACAAAACCAAATTAAACTTAAATAACAACAGCCAGGCAACATATCAATCAAACAACAACAACAACAAAATACAATGACAACAGGACCAAATTAAACTTAAATAACAACAGTCAGGCAACATACCAATCAAACAACAACAACAAAACACAATGACAACAGGACCAAATTAAACTTAAATTTTTCCTGTTGTTCAGGTCATTGTTGTTGTTGTTGTCCAGGTCATTGCATTGTTGTTTATGTCTTTGTTGCTGTTGTTCAGGTCATTGTTGTTCATTACATAATAATTATAAAGTAACAAATAATGCAGCAAATATCACAACAGGTGAAGCATTAAGAATTAAAGGGACACACGGCAATCTTGATTTTTTAAAAACTCATGGCATACCGTTACTTTTACTACATCTATTGCATTCGTTCAATCTTTAATATTAATTAAAGGAATAGTATTCAGCAAATTGGTTATTTCATATTATTAACTATTGATTATATTGCACTAATAATATATTTAAATTCATGGTAGAATAAGATGAATACAAGAAAACTCGAAATTTTATTTAATTATATGCAATCAGGTTTAAAGTCAAAATGTTGGATAAATAAATGGAGATGGTAATTCCAACACTTCAAGTTTGCCATGTGTCACTTAAACAACACCACAACCATCTAGCTACATGTTTTAAGCACTTGTAAAAATGTTTATGTATTACCTAATACATAAAGGGGTCTTCCTTTCCCTATCTTCTAATAATTAATAAAACTTAATATCTAAATTTGCTCTGGCGGCAAAGGTTGCAAATCCTTTCAGCCTTCTAGTTACTTATATCGTGACAAATAATACTTATTTATTATACTTATACTTAGCATTTACAAACTTTGTTTGCTTTCAATGTAACTGTAAACTGTTTAAATATATATTTATGTTTACAGTTACTATACAGTTTTAAACTTGGTCAGTTGAAATAAATCTCAGAAATGATTGTTGGGTCCTTAATTGTTTGGCTGACATTTAGTTGTCGAAATATCTTGTGAATGGACATATGATAATTTGTAGTTTTGCCCAACAGTCGCTTTATATATCTTATGGAGAGTATATAAAGGCCCCGACAATTGACAAAATTTGAGTGTATATATATACTGAACCAAACCGCTAACACACCAGTAGACAATACCTTTAATGACGTCTGAATATGCCGACTGGTACTGTTGGAGACGGATGATTTAAATGATTTTTTTAAATTTACAGTCGTTTTTGACAAGATATTTGTCTCATTCAGAATGAAATTTGTTTTGATTTATTGATTGTTATTATTGAGATATTAAAGGTATTGTCTGCTGGTGCATTAGCTGATATATATTATATATATAACTAGAAGACTGCCATAGCCACATTATGCAAATTCTCGACTGACTTTTCAAGAAGCTTTAGACTTGTGAGGAAGGGTTGATTGTTATGGATGGCGAGAGGTCTACAGTACTGGTTCTACCAGGGATAGTGGGTGGTCTGCCTCCACCACAGAAATAATCAACCTGTCAAATATAACCTTTCATGTGTTGAAAATGACGTAAAATCCATACAAACCAATCAAAACTCCCTGACAATTTTCTAACCTTGAAAAAAAAAGAGGCTCGAGAGGAAATGTACCGCTCTACTAGATTTACAAATTTGGTGGAAATGAAGTGAAAAACAAGAGGCCCAAGAGGGCCTGTGGACGCTCTACTGGCTAAAACAGCTCTTATAGATTTAGAAGATATAGCCAGATATAGCTCTCTTCTCCTATAGATTTAACAAAGGAAAATACAATATAGCATTTTTAAACAAATCAAGCTTTTTGACTAAATCAAGGGCCATAACTAAAGAATCTAGTAAAGCTTGGTAAAGATCAGATGAAAAATAAAGGCCCTACCGTATTAATGAGGCAAAATATAGCATTTTTAACTAAATCAAGAGCCATAACTACTCTGTTACTGGTCCGACTGGTCCAACATAGAAAAAAAAAAATATTAAAAAAAATATCAAAAAAATTAAAAAAACAATTAATTAAAAACAAATAAATGAATTTAAAAAAAATAAAAATAAAAAAAATCAAAAATCAAAAAAAAGAAGAAAAGCAAGCCATAAATTACTGCTAAAGTTTGGCTAATATCAGATGCAAAATAATATATGAGAGCTCTGTGCAATGTGGTTCCAGAGAAGAAGAATTTTTTCAGTTTTTGCCTATACAAGCCTAAGTAAAACTGTGACCCCCAGGATGGGGCCAAATGTGACCAATGAGTCACCATTTGAACAAACTTGGTAGAAGACCATAAGCTAATAGCAAATGCAAAATATTAAACCTCTGGCTCTTGCAGTTTCAGAAAAGATTTTTTAAGTTTTTCCCTATACATGTCTATGTAAAACATGTGACCCTTGTGGCGGGGTCAAATGTGACCCGAGGGTCACCATTTGTACAAACTTGGTAAAGGACCATAAGCTTATAGTAAATGCAAAATATCAAACCTCTGGCTGTTGTAGTTTCCGAGAAGAAGATGAAGAAAAAAATCCTATATAAGTCTATGTAAAATTGTGACACCCGGGGCTGGGACAAATTTGACCCCAGGGTCACCATTTGAAAAAACTTAGTAGAGGACCATAAGCTGATGCTACATGTAATACATGAGAGCTCTGTGCCTTGTGGTTTCAGAGAAGATTTTATAAAGTTTTTTCCTATATGTCTATATGAAAAACATGCAAAACCTCAATATACAAACTTTGGACGGCCATTTTTGATCCCGGAAACTTTATTTGAACAATCTTGATAGTCTAAGCCTTGGCGATCATTTTAAAAGAAAAACTGTTGAAATCTGTCCAGCGGTTCTGGAAGATTTTTTAAGGTTTCGACCATATATGGTAATGGCAGCCTAATTTTAACAAATCTAAAAAGCATTCATCTAAGGATCATCCATGTGAAGTTTGGTCAAAATTAGCCAAGCGGTTTCTGAGAAGTCGTTTGAAGAAAAGTAACGGACGGACGACGGACGACGGACGACGGATAACACACCATCCCATAAGCTCTGCTGGCCCTTTGCCAGTAGAGCTAAAAAATAAATCAAATTAAAAACAAACAAAAAAATTAAACAAGAGGCCCAAGAGGGCCTGTGGACGCTCTACTGGATAAAGATAAAGTTTATGCACAAGGGGTCATAACTCTTTCAAATATTGTTCAATGATGATGATATATGCAACTAGGCTTGGTACTGATTGTCCCTGACAAGTTTTGTTGAAATCCAGCCAGAGGTTCAGGAGAGCTAGTCTGTACAAAGTAAGTGTATTAAAACCTTTAAGGGGTCATAACTCTGCCAAAATTCATTCAACCAGAACACAGCAATGACAGGTGCAACTAGCTAGGTACTGATCATCCCCATCAAGATGCGTTGAAATCCAGCAAGGAGTTCAGAACAGACTAATTAATCTGGACAACGTTTCTCTATTAAAACCTTTAAAGGGCCAAAACTCTGCCAAAAATCATTCAACCCGAATATGGCGATGATATGCACAACTAGGCTTGATACTGATCATCCTTATCAAGTTTCATTAAAATCAGGCCAGGGGTTCAGGAGAACTAGCCCGGAAAATGTTTGTGTATTAAAAACCTTTAAAGGGCCATAACTCCACCAAAAATCTGTTAACCGGAATGTGACGATGATATGCACAACTAAGCTTGGTGCTGATCATCCCTGTAAAGTTTCCTTGAAATGTGGGGAGATGTTCAGGAGAATAGTCCAAAGTACCTTTAAAGGACCATAACTTTGCCAAAAATCATTTAACCGGAACACGGCAAAGATTTGCACAACTAGACCTGGAACAGATCATCACTAAAAAGTTTCGTTTAAAATCCAGCCAGGGTTCAGGAGAACTAGTCAGGACAAAGTTTGTGTATTAAAACCTTTAAAGGGACATAACTCAAAATCATTCAACCGGAACACGGTGACGATATGTACAACTAGGCTCGGTACTGATCATCCCTAAAAAAATTCAATGAAATGGCCAAACGAAGGCCCTTTCTTCTTAATGAGGCCAAAAGATAGCATATTTCAGAAAATCAAGGGCCATAACTCTGGTGTTAATGGTCCAATCTGGCTGGTTTTCAAACTTGTCGGACTCATTGGTAGTAACAATCTGGTAAAGTTTGGTAAAGATCGGATGAAAAATGAAGACCCTATCATATTAACGAGGCAAAATATAGCATTTTTAACAAAATCAAGGGCCTTAACTCCGCTGTTACTGGTTCAAACTGGCTGGTTTTCAAGCTTATCTGAGCTTTCATTTATATTAACAATCTAGTATAGGTTGGTAAAGATCAGATGAAAAATGAAGTCCCTATCGACTTAACGAGGCAAAATATAGATTTTTTTACTAAATCAAGGGCCATAACTCCACTGTTGCTGGTCCTATATGGCTGGTTTTCGAACTTTTCCAAGCTTTCATTGATATTAACAATCTGGTAAAGTTTGGTAAAGATAGGATGAAAAATGAAGGCCCTATCATCTTAACGAGGCAAAATATAGCATTTTGAACAAATCAAGGGCCATAACTCTGTTGTTACTGTTCCGATGTGGCTGGTCTGGTTTTTGTACTTGTCCGAGCTTTCAACGACATTTAACAATCTGATAAAGTTTGGTAAAGATCGGATGAACAATGAAACTCCTATCGTCTTGACGAGGCAAAATATAGCATTTTGAACTAAATCAAGGGCCATAACTTCGCTGTTACTGGTCCGATATGAACGTTTTTTGAATTTGACCGAGATTTCATTGATATTAACAATTTGATAAAGTTTGGTAAAGATCGGATGAACAATGAAGCCCCTATCGTCTTAACGAGGCAAAATATAGCATTTTGAACTAAATCAAGGGCCATAACTCCGCTGTTACTGGTCCAATCTGGCTGGTTTTCAAACTTGTTCGAGCTTTCAAGATATTTACAATTTGGTAAAGTTTGGTAAAGATAGGATGAAAAATGAAGGCCCAATCGTCTTAACGAGGCAAAATATAGCAATATAGCATTTTTAACTAAATCAAGGGCCACAACTCCGCTGTTAATGGTCCGATCTGGCTGGTTTTCAAACTTGTCTGAGCTTTTATTGATAGTAACAACCTGTTAAAGTTTGATAAAGATAGGATTAAAATTGAAGGCCCTATCGTCTTAACGAGGCAAAATATAGCAATATAGCATTTTTAACTAAATCAAGGGCCATAACTCCGCTGTTACTGGTCCGATCTGGCTGGTTTTCAAACTTGTCTGAGCTTTCATTGATATTAACAACCTGTTAAAGTTTGGTAATGATCGGATGAGAAATGAAGGCCCTATCGTCTTAACGAGACAAAAGTTAACGACAGACGGACGACCGACGGACGACTGACAACTCGCCACCCCATAAGCAGTAGAGCTAAAAACTGTTACCCCCGGGGCGCAACCAAATTTGACACCTGGGTCACCATTTGAACAAACTTGGCAGAGGACCATAAAATGATGCTACATGTAATACATGAGAGCTCTGTGCCATGTGGTTCCAGAGAAGAAGATTTTTTTTCAGTTTTTGCCTATACAAGCCTAAGTAAAACTGTGACCCCCAGGTAGGGGCCAAATGTGACCAATGGGTCACCATTTGAACAAATTGGTAGAAGACCATAAGCGTATAGCAAATGCAAAATATTAAACCTCTGGCTCTTGCAGTTTCAGAGAAGAAGATTTTTTAAGTTTTTCCCTATACATGTCTATGTAAAACATGTGACCCTTGGGACCGGGCCAAATGTGACCCGAGGGTCACCATTTGAACAAACTTGGTAAAGGACCATAAGCTTATAGTAAATGCAAAATATCAACCTCTGGCTGTTGTAGTTTCCGAGAAGAAGATTTTTTAAAAAAAAATCCTATACAAGTCTATGTAAAACTGTGACCCCCGGGGCGGGGACAAATTTGACCCCAGGGTCACCATTTGAAAAAACTTAGTAGAGGACCATAAGCTGATGCTACATGTAATACATGAGAGCTCTCTGTGCCTTGTGGTTTCAGAGAAGATTAAAGTTTTTTCCTATATGTCTATATGAAAAACATGCAAAACCTCAATATACAAAATTTGGACCCACGGGGCACAACCATTTTTGACCCCGGGGACTTTATTTGAATAAATTTGATAGTCTAGGCGTTAGCGATCATTTTAAAAGAAAAACTGTTGAAATCTGTCCAGCGGTTCTGGAGAAGAAGACTTTTTAAGGTTTCGACCATATATGGTAATGGCAGCCATCTTGGATGTAGCGCTGATCTAATTTTAACAAATCTAAAAAGTATTCATCTAAGGATCATCCATGTGAAGTTTGGTCAAAATTAGCCAAGCGGTTTCTGAGGAGAAGTCCTTTGAAGAAAAGTTAACAGACGACAGACAGACGACAGACAGACGGACGACGGACGACAGACAACACACCATCCCATAAGCTCTGCTGGCCGTTGGCCAGTAGAGCTAAAAAGCATCTAAAAACTGGCAGGAGATCGGGGGTTTGTGATGAGGATCAAAATGGGATGGGGCTATCAAATGGGATGGGGTCTCAGATATGGCTATTCCAAACTATTCCAAACTATTCCAAACTTTCCATACATTCTGAACAAATTTGGCAAAGATCGGGTGGAGAAATATTTAAGGACCTGGAGTGCTACAATTTTTAAATAATTTTCATGTTTCTGGTCTGATATGGCTAGTTTTTATAATTCTTTTATGACCGTAACAACTTCACAAATCTAACTATACAGTTTGAAGACAGGGTGTGCAATCTTTCATGATTTATGGAGCAGGTCCCCGTTTTATGAAACAACTTAGGACCATTTTGATCGTAAATCAATTTCTAAAATGATTCTATAAATTACACTTTTCAAATAAAAGTTATTTCATTTCATTTTCTTATACGGGTGATATTTCTGCACTACATGCACACATAAGTGTCTACATTGAAAAATTTGGTGGAAAAAAAAAGAGAGATTTAAAAATATGAGATTTATCGTAAGATGTTTAATAATAAAACAGGGCCCAGATTGTTAAAGTTTATGAAAAAAGGGCACAAAACTCACACAGCATTGGATATGTCAATGGCATTTTAATAATTTATAAGAAAGAACTGTATACAGTTTCATGACCATAGGTCAATATTTGGACATTGACAGTCTTTGAATTAAATTTTTTGTGTCACTCGCCCGAATTCTTACGTACTCAATGAAAACCCGTACATTTTCCTTTAGCCTGACTATATCAATTTTAAAAAATTCACTAGTCCGAATGACAGTTTACTGGCCCCGGGTTCGTGGGTTAATTTGAAGAATGAGTCATTGGTGTTTCAAAGGGAAATAATTCTAAAACTATGAATTGTAATAACAGGTCACTTTCAGATAAATCCATTAAAGCATGCTGAAGATGATGTTATAGAACTCATACATAGAAAGTTATAAATAAACCATATAATCAATGAAAAGTTATAAATAAACCATATAATCAAGGAAAAGTTTTAAATAAACCATATAATCAAGGGAAAGTTCCACGTTAAACATTTTATCACAAGGGAAAAGGTTAGAACTATGATAAAGAAGAATGAATGGTGGGATTGGGCAAGCACTCCATGTTAACAGCCTGTATAATGGTGGGATTGGGCAGGCACTCATGTTGACAGCCTGTAGAATGGTGGGATTGGGCGGGCACTCCATGTTGACAGCCTGTAGAATGGTGGGATTGGGCGGGCACTCCATGTTAACAGCCTGTAAAATGGTGGGATTGGGCCACCACTCCATGATGACAGCCTGTATAATGGTGGGATTGGGCAATCACTCCATGCTGACAGCCTGTAGAATGGTGGGATTGGGCAGGCAATCCATGTTGACAGCCTGTAGAATGGTGGAATTTGGCAGGCACTCCATGTTGACAGCCTATAGAATGGTGGGATTGGACAGGCACTCCATGATGACAGCCTGTAGAATGGTGGGATTGGGCAATCACTCCATGATGACAGCCTGTAGAATGGTGGGATTGGGCAATCACTCCATGATGACAGCCTGTATAATGGTGGGATTGGGCAGGCACTCCATGTTGACAGCCTGTAGAATGGTGGGATTGGGCAGGCACTCCCATGTGACAGCCTGTAGAATGGTGGGAGTGGACAGGCACTCCATAAAGACAGCCTGTATAATGGTGGGATTGGGCAGGCACTCCATGTTGACAGCCTGTAGAATGGTGGGATTGGGCAGGCACTCCATGTTGACAGCCTGTAGAATGTGGGATTGGGCAATCACTCCATGATGACAGCCTGTATAATGGTGGGATTGGGCAGGGCACTCCATGTTGCCAGCCTGTAGAATGTGGGATTGGACAGGCAGTCCATGTTGACAGCCTGTAGAATGTGGGATTGGGCAGGCATTCCATGTTGCCAGCCTGTAGAATGTGGGATTGGGCAGGCACTCCATGTTGACAGCCTGTAGAATGTGGGATTGGGCAGGCAGTCCATGTTGACAGCCTGTAGAATGGTGGGACTGGGCAGGCACTCCATGTGGACAGCCTGTAGAATGGTGGGACAGGGCAAGAACTCCCATGTTCACAGCATGTAGACTGGTGGGACGGGATGAACTCCCCTGTTGACAGCCTGTAGAATGGTGGGACAGGAGATGAACTCCCATGTTGACAGCCTGTAGAATGGTGGGAAAGGGGATGAACTCCCATGTTAACAGCCTGTAGAATGGTGGGACAGGGGGATGAATTCCCATGTTAACAGCCTGTAGAATGGTGGGACTGGGGATGAACACCCTGTTAACATCTGAAGAATGGTGGGATAGGGGATGAACTCCCATGTTGACAGCCTGTAGAATGGTGGAACAGGGGATGAACTCCCATGTTGACAGCCTGTAGAATGGTGGAACAGGGGATGAACTCCCATGTTAACAGCCTGTAGAATGGTGGGACCAGGGATGAGCTCCCATGTTAACAGCCTGTAGAATTGTGTGATAAAACAAATCCGTGGATTCACATGTCTTGCCTAACGGGGGCTGGATTAAAAATAAAAAGGTCAATGATACTTGGTAGGACAGGGCGGGCACTTCACATTAACAACCTGTAGACTGGTTGGACAAGACAGGCACTCTGTTTTAACAGCCTGTATAGTTGTTGGTCAAGGAGGGCAGGCATTCCATGCTAGCAGCCTGTAAAATGGTGTGACAGGGCAGGCACTCCATTAAGTAGTCTGTAGAATGGAGGGACAGGGTAGGCACTCCATGCTAACAGCTTGTAGTATAGTGGGACAGGGCAGGCAGTCCATGCTAACAGCATGTAGTATAGTGGAACAGGACAGGCACTCCATGTTAACAGTTGGTAGTATAGTGGAACAGGAAGGGCACTCCATGTTAACAGCCTGTAGAATGCTGGAACAGGACAGGCACACCATGATAACAACCTATAGTATAGTGGGACAGGGAGGGCACTCCATGTTAACAGCCTGTAGTATAGTGGGACAGGGAGGGCACTTCGTGGTAATAGCCTGTACAATGGTGGGACAGGGTAGGCACTCAATGTAAACAGCCTGTAGAATGGTGGGACAGGACATGCACTCCATGTTAACAGCCTGTAGAATGGTAGTACAGGGCAGGAACTCCCAAGTTAACAGCCTGCAGAATGGTAGGACAGGACATGCACTCCATGTTAACAGCCTGTAGCATGGTGGGACAGGACAGGCACTCCATGTTAACAGCCTGTAGCATGGTGGGACAGGACAGGCACTCCATGTTAACAGCATGTAGTATTGTCGGACAATGTCGAGCGTTAGTATACAGCTTAAGAAATGTTTCTTAGAAGGTATTAAACCCCCTATTTCCTTGTTGATCATATTTATTTGCATGATAAAGTAAGTTTCCCAGAATTTTAACCAGGTTTGAGTTTATAACAGGTCGTCAACATTCTCACTTTACTATAGAAGGGGCATGGAGACTCATTTATGCTATTATAACCTAGAATGGTGGGACAGGGCTGGCACTCCATGTCAACCACCTGTAGAACAGTCTGAAGAGTGCTTGAATAGGGCTGGCACTCCATGTTATGTTAACAGTCTGAAGAGTACTGGAACAGGGCTGGCACTCCATGTTACGTTAACAGTCTGAAAAGTGCTAAAACAGGGCTGGCACTCCATGTTATGTTAACAGTCTGAAGAGTACTGGAACATGGCTGGCACTCCATGTTATGTTAACAGTCTGAAGAGTACTGGAACAGGGCTGGCACTCCACGTTATGTTAACAGTCTGAAGAGTACTGGAACAGGGTGGGCAATCCATGTTAACACCCTGTAGAATGGGTGGGACAAGGTGGCAACTCCGTGTATTATTAAAAGCATGTAGAATGGTGCGACAATGGGAGCACTCCATGTTAACAGCCTGTAGAATATGGAACAGTGGGGCACTCCATCTTACGAGTTTGTAGAATGGTGGGACATTTGGGGCAATCCATGTTAACAGCCTGTAGAATTTGGGACAATGGGGACACTTATGTTAACAGTCTGAAAAATGTTGTAAAAGTCACAGGACGGGCACTCCACATTAACCACCTGTAGAATGGTGGGATAGGTTGGGCACTCCATGTATTGTTAAAGGGAGTACATCAAAACAGATTTTTTTTTAAATGTTTGAACACATTAGTTTTGTGTTTAACAGATAACAATAAACTAAATAAATAATAAAGCACCGAAAGAAATTACTTTGATCATATAAAATAAAAGGCCCAAAGAAGACATTTCATAGCTATGACTATGCATCTATTTTAAACTTGGCAGCAAAACTAACACAAGCATCATGTGTAGTTATCATCGAGGTGATCTACATGACAGATATTAATAACTCTGAGATTCCTCTAAGGCCTGATAAAAATTGCTGTAATTTATAATTATTAATTATATCACTGTACTGTTAATGCTCCATTTATATCTATGAACCATTTTACATTTGAAATTGGTCATATCATAGCTTTTATTTACAAAAAAAAACAGCACCAAAGCCTGCTGTACCTGATTTACTGGCCAAATAGAATGGTGGGACAGTGCAGAAACTCCCATGTTAACAGCTTGTAGAATGGTAGGACAGGGCAGGGCAGGCACTTCCTGTTAACAGCCTGTAGAATGGTAGGACAGGGCAGGCACTCCCATGTTAACAGCTTGTAGAATGGTAGGACAGGGCAGGCACTTCCTGTTAACAGCCTGTAGAATGGTAGGACAGGGCAGGCACTCCCATGTTAACAGCTTGTAGAATGGTAGGACAGGGCAAGCACTTTCTGTTAACAGCCTGTAGAATGGTAGGGCAGGCACTCCCATGTTAACAGCTTGTAGAATGGTAGGACAGGGCAGGCACTTCCTGTTAACAGCCTGTAGAATGGTAGGACAGGGCAGGCACTCCCATGTTAACAGCTAGTAGAATGGTAGGACAGGGCAGGCACTTCCTGTTAACAGCCTGTAGCATGGTAGGACAGGGCAGGCACTCCCATGTTAACAGCTTGTAGAATGGTAGGACAGGGCAGGCACTCCATGTTAACAGCTTGTAGAATAGTGGGACAGGGTGGGCACTCCATGTTAACAGACTTTAGAAGGGTGGGACAGGACAGCTATTTCATGTTAACAGTCTGTAGAATGCTGGGACAGGACAGACACACCATGATAACAACCTATAGTATAGTGGGACAGGGAGTGCAATCCATGTTAACAGCTTGTAGAATGGTAGGACAGGGCAGGCACTCCCATGTTAACAGCTTGTAGAATGGTAGGACAGGGCAGGCACTCCCATGTTAACAGCTTGTAGAATGGTAGGACAGGGCAGGCACTTCCTGTTAACAGCCTGTAGAATGGTAGGACAGGGCAGGCACTCCATGTTAACAGCTTGTAGAATAGTGGGACAGGGTGGGCACTCCATGTTAACAGACTTTAGAATGGTGGGACAGGACAGCTATTTCATGTTAATAGTCTGTAGAATGCTGGGACAGGGCAGGCACTCCATGTTTTAGCCTTTATATAAAATGGTGAGATAGGGCGGCCATTCCATGTCATCAGCCTGTAAAATGGTGGGTCAGGAAATGCATTGCAAGTTTACAGCATGTAGAAGGGTTGGATAGGGCAAACACTCCATGTACTGTTAAAACTAGAACTATCACTGCTCTAGCTGATAATGGGCAAAATAAAGAAAGAAAAAAATACTCCAGTATTGCATGATGTCCCCTACCGGTCAGATGTTTGACAGTAAATGTTTTTTGTTGGACCAGACCAAATAAAAGGCTATGATTTAGACAAATAACAAAGGCATGTTACATTTCATAACCTTAACAAAACATATTTCAGTGCATAATCTTCCTTACAAATTTGTAAAAGATATAGCTCACATTTTTTTTTCACTTTTTTTTTTTTAATCCAGTAAGTTTACAAACTTATTACAATATAATACATCAAGTAATAAAAATACATACGCAAAGAAATTAACATCAATTTCAAGGCATGTATTAATATATTTTAATTTTGGCCATATCACCAAATAAAATTGTGTGCAAAAACCTATATGCTCCTCTAGCTATGTACCAAGTTTTATGACAATATCTTTTATAGTTTTCAAGTTATAGCATGATCCTATTTTGTGTGCCTTTTTTTTACTATTTTGTTGTCATAGCAACTACAATTTTGGCCATATCAAAAAAAATAAATAATGTGCTTAATCTCCTTATGCCTCTCTACCAAATGTTCTATGAAAATATCTTTTATACTTATAGCAGGATCCAGTTTTTCGGACTGATGGACCGACGGGAGGTAAACTTATAGTCCCCTCCGGTGACACACCGGTGGGGACTAAGAAATGTCTAAAATATCTGTTAATTTCTGAATGTGAAAGAAATTCTAATTAAAACAAAGGTCAATAATTCTGTGAAAGAAATCGCAGAATCGAACAACCATCAATGCAGATACACATCATATCATCACGTGTGAACTGTATGTTAGTTGTAATAACAATCCATGAAAAGTGTTAAAGTGAAAGCCACATGAAGTTTATTATGGAGTGAAACACTTTAGTAAAATAAAGGCCAATGATTCTGTAATAAATTAGGCATCAATTATTTGTGATGTAGAAGGACATAAGGTAATCAGTTGTTACATGTACATGAAGTTTGGGAACAACCAATTCAAAAATGTTTGAGAAAAAAATATGTTAACAGGTCATTATACAATATTAAAGTGGAAAATTCTATGTCAAACAAAGGACCATAATTCTGTAATAAATCAGACAATCAATGATGTGTGATATAGAGGGACATAAGTTCATCAGTTGTTATGATTATATGAAGTTTGGGAACAATCCATTCAAAAGTGTTTGAGATATGCAAGTATTAAAAATATGCTATGCGATGGGACGCGACAACGCGACGGAACAAAAATGTGTGACGGGATGGGATGAGAGGGGATGGGACGGGATGTTTGTGAATGCGGGGGTATAATGATGCAGAAGGGTAGAACAGGGTGGGCACTACCTAGCTAATAGCCAATAAGGCTGGCACTCTATATTTTGTAAATGGCCTGTAACATGTGGGACAGGGCAGCAACACCATGTATTGTTAACAGCCTATAAAATGGTGAGATAGTGCAAGTACTCTATGTTTACAGCCTGGAGAATTGTGAGGTAGGGCAGCAGCCACCTGTAAAATGGTGAGATAGTGCAGGTACTCTATGTTTATAGCCTGGAGAATTGTGAGGTAGGGCAGCCACTCCATGTTAACAGCCTGTAAAATGCTTGTTTTGTAAAAGGCCTGTAGAATGGTGGGAAAGGGCTGGCACTCCATATACTGTTTAGTCTACAGAGGCCTCTATAGCCCAGTGGTAAGAGCACTGTGCCCACAAGCGTAAAGTTGTGAGTTCAAACCCTGCCTGATGCTGGTTTCTCCATATCATGTGTTATTAACATCTTTCATCACCATTCAGCATAAGCCACATTTACGGCCCTCAAATTTGCTTTGGAAGAAGTAAATACCTAAGTGTTGTCTTATGATTATGCTAGGCCGACGTTTATTGAAAGAAGGAACACTCTAGACAGAATTCATTGGTTCTTAGTGTGGTGCATCCGAAGTATGCAGTGGCCAGTAGCCTAGTAGTGGCAATGTAGCTTGATTGTAGTACCACTGAGTAGTATTGGGGGGCTGCGTCAAATAATAGACCATACTAAATGACACATCAGCAATGTCCCAGAAACAGTCCACTCTAAGAAAAAAAAGGAAATGATCAGGCGAATTGTAAGTGAAAAGCCAGTCAGCATAGAAACAGGGTATACAGTTATGTTTCAACAGAAAGTGAGTCAAGACAGATAATCATCCAGAAAGAGGGATAACGCCAGAAATGGCGAAAGATGGAGTGAGGGGAAGTGAAAGATAGGAGCACATTAGGAGGGTTTAGAAGGTAAACAATGTTTTAAAAAACTAGATGGGTGTTCCGCTGAACACATGTGTTGCCTGTCAGTGCTTTGTGAGTATAACAAGGTCTTTTGGACCCCGTTAAATGACCTTGTCAAACTCGCCTGAGTAAGTTTTGGTGAAGAAAAAAATGAGTATTTAACCCATATAATAACCTTCAGTGTGACCGTGACCTTTATATATTAGAATGACCATGTTGATGGTGTCATGACAAGTATACACTGAAAGTTTGATGAAGAAATATCAAGAAATGAGAAAGCTATAGACAACTTTTAAGATTTCATGAAGAAAAAAACAAGTATAATGACCTTCAGTGTGACCTTGACCTTTATATTCTAGTATGGTCATGGCGATGTCATGATGAGTAAATATTGAAAGTTTGATGAAGAAATATCAAGAAATGAGAAAGTTATAGCCAATTTTTTTTTCGTGATGGGGACAGACGGATTGACGGACGACAAAGTGACACAAAACGTATTGTCCACAGCTTGTAGAATGGTAGTACAGGTAACAGGGTGGGAACTCCATGTTAAAAGCCTGGAGAATGGTGGAACAGTGCAGGCACTCCAGGTTAACCGCCTGTAGAATGCTAGGCAGGATTCGACACCAACGGTAGTCCGGTAGTCCGAGACCACCAGAATTTGTCTCGGACTACCTAGACCTCCAAGCTGAGTAGTCCCGTGAACTACCTAATTTTGACAAAAACAAATAGACATAATTGTCAAGTCAGTAATAAAACATAACAAATAAAACAACTTTATTATAATTTTTATGAAGTTTGTTAAATCTCCTATCCAAAGTTGTTTTCAGTTGTTTTCACTTCGAAAACGCAATGTTTTTGTGGCAAAACGCTTTTAACAGACGTAACTGGTTTCTGGTATGAATGTAAATCTACAAAGTCGAGTCCCAGCGCTTGCTCACGACGGCTACCAATGTTTTACGACAACCGTAAATCATAACAATGCGCGGCCCTGGATTGTTTTGCTAGAAAATTGCGAACATTTTTAATACACTCGAAGCACTCATTTATTAACGCGATTTGATGAGGTATTCAGTGTATTTCATTGATAAAGTATGAAATTAACGTATATGGATGTGCATCGTTCCCAAAATGTGTTGCAAAACTTAGCGATATGCTTCTTTTTTCATATGTCACCGGTTTTCACGATTCCAAAAAGAACGCAACTCGCAAGAAAAGATGGGACCGAAAATATATTTGTTTAGTTCTGAATGTATTTCATTGGTATACGAGTGGCGTTCAATATGTAATGCCACTATGGTCCTAAAATTTAATTATGGTCCATTGTTGTAGTTATTGATACGGATTATGTTAAAATGAACCTTTCCTCCATTAATTTATCAAGTTTCAGATACTTCCATCCAATAAAAAAAAGTTTTGAGGGCATTTTTTAAGACATGTAAATGATACTGAACACGCCAAAAACGGAAAAAACTATTTTGACTAAAAATCAGATTTCGACGGCCAATATGGACTTTTCTTGCCTAAACCACAAACTTTTATATCTTACATCTGAAAATGTTAGCAGTTTTTATTTGTAATGTGTTTATTTTTGGGTTTATTGCTCCTTAAATGTTGTCAGTGCGACAAAATATAGCTTAAATTGTATGCTAAAAAAGCGAAGAGCAACTTCAGGCTTTAATATTTTTGGAGCGGTGTAACTAAAATTGATGATTTTATATTATATTTGGAGTAGGGATCCTTCGATTCGTTACCCATGTATTTAAAACCATTTTCCGTCATATCTTCAAACTGAATTTGACTATTATTTTTATTGGAATTTGATATTTTCAGAACTTTTATATTTCCAAGTAAATGGCATTTCTTGCCTTGGATTTTATCGTTGTTTTGTATTGAAAACATCGTTTACGCAATATTTACACATACTTCTAGTTACAACAAAAGTTTGAATAAATAGCTGCAAAATGCTTTTTTTTTTAATCCGACATTACGACCTTTGCAAATCCATTACACTTTCCTGTCGCTTTTTAAGGCAGTGTATATGACTGGGTGTTTTCAACTGCATTGAATATTGACTTATAGTCATCGGACCAATAAGAATTTGGTATCATTGTATTGGTTATGCATTGAACCATGCAATCATTTAAACTGCATGAGTTTCACGATGATATTAACAAAGAAATAGATAGATGGACATTACATATTGAATCCCCCTCGTATATGAGGCCTTACACTACTGCATAAATATTCAAAAATAAGACCAAGTGGACTTAAATTTGGGGCAAGTGAGGTTTTGGGCAGGGAAATTGCCCTTTGAGGCTGGGAAAATGGATTTTAAAAATATTTCCAAAAATCCTGTTTTGAAACAGTCTACCGTATATTTCTAATTTAAATAAGGCATTAATTTTGCAATTAAAAATCAGAGAGATGATGAATCTCAGAATTTTATAAAAATAATAAAGACGGACCAATCGTTTGACTGAAAACTGAAATGGTCATATACCACTACTGCATTTCCCACAGGCCTACATTATAGCCCTTTGGCCTTCAATCCCTGTTTCTAAATAAGACTGGCTGAAAAAAACTAATTTTTCTTAAAGATCTATCATATATACACTCAAAAATGATCAGCAAATTGGAAATAATGTAATGCTTTCAGCCTCTAATACGTCACTGAAGGTGTCACCCTAAAACAGCAGTAAATAAATTGTACGTACTTTTTTTTTAACTTTTTGTAAATATACCCGCAGTACAATTTTATCAATAAAATTGCAAATTTCAATCAAAATATGGTAAAATTGAACCCGTTTTATGCTGAAAATTTAATATGTATTATGGGAATTTGTTATGATTTTGGTAATTTATTCTAAGCAGAATCTATCTTACAATCTGACTATGTGCCCTAATAGACCCTATACTTTTTTCAACCAATCAGACACCCCAAACCAATAGTGGTAACTGTATTTGACCTAAAAGAAAACGGTGTTTCAATTAAATGGCTCATCCATGTATATATATAATGATGAAAAACATAAAATAACATGTAAGGACTAAGGTGTGTCTGTGAGCATTTTAAGTTGTTACGGGCTGTTTGGAATGATAGGAAGATGTAGATCCTGGTTTTATCTGACTTTAATTGAATTGAATGTTGTTTAACGGCTCATCAATACAGTATAGGTTATTTAGAGTCGCCCCAGAGAGAGGGGAAGGATACATAGGAATCCGGGAACCTGCCCTACTCTTATTATCGAATAGATTCCTAAGGTTCTTTAACGTGCTCGGAAGATAGGCTAAGGTAAAGTATCTTGCCCAAGAACACACCGACGGAACTCAGTGGCACCACGGAGGATTGAACCCGGGGCCTCTGGTTACAAATCCGCATCGGACTTTAAAAGACTTCCAGACCTTGCAGAGCAAGGCCAACATTCAGATGTGCGACTTATGTAATTAATCCGTCTTTTTGGAGTGTTATTCATTTATATTTGGAGGAATGGGTTAAAAAAAAACACTTCCAAACTCTTGCTTTCTTGATATTGTCATGTTTTGTATACATTCATAGAAAAAAGATGATCTAAAATACACCTTTTTCACCTTTATCTGTGATAAATACCCCCGAGACACTCACTTGTCACAAATTGGCACACAACGCGTGTTAGCAAATTATTTTGCATATTTGCAGTTCTTAAATTTCTTCTTAATACACTGATGGTGGGACAGGGTGGACACTCCATGTTAACAGCCTGTGGAATGGTAGGACAGGGCACTCCAAGTTAATAGCCTGTAGAATGGTAAGACAGGACAGGCATTCCATGTTAACCGACTGTAGAATGGTAAGACAGGGTGGACACTCCATGTTAACAGGCTGTAGAATGGTGAGACAGGGTGGACACTCAATGTTAACAGCCTGTAGAATGGTAAGACAGGCCAGTCACTCCATGTTAACAGTCTGTAGAATAGTGAGACAGGGCAGGCACTCCATGTTAACAGACTGTAGAATGGTAGTACAGGGCAGGAACTCCATGTTAACAGCCTGCAGAATGGTGGGAAAGGGCAGGCACTCCATGTTAACAGCCTGTAGAATGGTGAGACAGGGTGGACACTCCATGTTAACATACTGTAGAATGGTAGTACAGGGCAGGAACTCCATGTTAACAGCCTGCAGAATGGTAGGACAGGGCAGGCACTCCATGTTAACAGACAGTAGAATGGTAGTACAGGGCAGGAACTCCCAAGTTAACAGCCTGCAGAATGGTAGGACAGGGCAGGCATTCCATATTAACAGCCTGTATGGCGAGACAGGGTGGACACTATGTTAACAGCCTGTAAAATGGTGAGACAGAGCAGGCACTCCAGCCTGCAGAATGGTAGGACAGGGCAGGCACTCGATGTTAACAGACTGTAGAATGGTAGTACAGGGCAGGAACTCCATGTTAACAGCCTACAGAATGGTAGGACAGGGCAGGCATTCCAGGTTAACAACCTGTATGGTGAGACAGGGTGGACACTATGTTAACAGCCTGTAGAATGGTGAGACAGAGCAGGCACTCCAGCCTGCAGAATGGTAGGACAGGGCAGGCACTCGATGTTAACAGACTGTAGAATGGTAGTACAGGGCAGGAACTCCATGTTAACAGCCTACAGAATGGTAGGACAGGGCAGGCATTCCAGGTTAACAACCTGTATGGTGAGACAGGGTGGACACTCTATGTTAACAGTCTGTAGAATAGTGAGACAGGGCAGGCACTCCATGTTAACAGACTGTAGAATGGTAGTACAGGGCAGGAACTCCATGTTAACAGCCTGCAGAATGGTAGGACAGGGCAGGCACTCCATTTTAACAGACTGTAGAATGGTAGTACAGGGCAGGAACTCCATGTTAACAGCCTGCAGAATGGTAGGACAGGGCAGGCATTTAATGTTAACAGCCTGTAGAATGGTGAGACAGGGTGGACACTCAATGTTAACAGCCTGTATAATGGTGACAGGCCAGGTACTCCATGTTAACAGTCTATAGAATAGTGAGACAGGGCAGGCACTCCATGTTAACAGACTGTAGAATGGTAGTACAGGGCAGGAACTCCATGTTAACAGCCTGTAGAATGGTAGTACAGGGCAGGCACTCCATGTTAACAGCCTGTAGAATGGTAGTACAGGGCAGGCACTCCATGTAAACAGACTGTAGAATGGTAGTACAGGGCAGGAACTCCCAAGTTAACAGCCTGCAGAATGGTAGGACAGGGCAGGCATTCCATGTTAACAGCCTGTATGGCGAGACAGGGTGGACACTATGTTAACAGCCTGTAGAATGGTGGAACAGGGCAGGCACTCCAAGTTAACAGCCTGTAGAATGGTGGGACAGGGTGGACACTCAATGTTAACAGCCTGTAGAATGGTAGGACAGGGCAGGCACTCCATGTTAACAGCCTGCAAAATGGTAGGACAGGGCATGCACTCCATGTTAACAGCCTGTAAAATGGTAAGACAGGGCAGGCACTACATGTTAACAGACTAGAATGGTGGGACAGGGCAGGCATTCCATGTTAACAGCCTGTAGAATGGTGGGACAGGATGGAAACTCAATGTTAACAGCCTGTAGAATGGTAGGACAGGCCTGGCACTCCATGTTAACAGCCTGCAGGTTGGTAAGACAGGGCAGGCACTCCATGTTAACATACTGTAGAATTGTGGGACAGGGCAGGCACTCCATGTTGATTTGCTATGAGCCAGAAGAATGCAGCAAGAAGACTGTCATGCCCAGTTAGGTCATTGTTTATTCAGAAGCTTGTATAATACTGGGACAGGGCAGTCATTCCCTATTAAATAGCAAAGAGCCTGGGGATTGGTAAAACACAGGGATTTGACACTGTTCAGACCCAAACAAAAAAAAAAGCCTAACAAACCGTGTTAATGGATCGCTTCAAGATCATGATTTTAAAGCGATTTAGAAGCGGTCCAATTTCACATGCAAATGAGCTAATGGATCGCTGTTTAATATTCCTGACAAAATCTGTTAAAAACACGAACAGCATCAAAATCGCACTTGGATCGCTTTATGATCACGATCCATTAGTGGTTTTGAATGGATCGCACTCCTTATACGACTTTTAATGGATCGTGTATGGATCATGATCCAAAAGCGATCCAGTGTTTTACAAAATGGATGTCTTTGTATTACGTAACACTATAAAACCACTAGTGGATCACGATCTAATACACCTTAGAATGGATCGCTCTAGAATCGCACAGCTAATTATTGGAGTATCAGTCCAATAATTTTCAGAATGGATCGCTTTAGAATCGCTATTAGTATTATGCAACACTAGTAGTTACACATTCTAATGGATCGCATTAGGATCGCTATTATGTAAAACTATGTACATTCTAATGGATCGCATTAGGATTGCTATTATGTAACACTATATGCATTCTAATGGATCGCATTAGGATCGCAATTATGTAAAACTATGTACATTCTAATGGATCGCATTAGGATCGCTATTATGTAACACTATATACATTATAATGGATCGCATTAGGATCACAACTTTTTGAATCGCTTTATGATCGTGATCCATTAACAGACCGCTGTTCTAATGGATGCTCCCGAACATAAGAGTGATCTTGACCTTTATGCAAAAAGAGCCCTTTACCCGCCCAGAATTATGACCCTTAAAATAAATGCTGGTAGTTGTTCATAACATGTCATGTTGTTGAAAGTTGAAACTCAAGTTTAACTAGTGTTCACAATTGAATATGGCATTTTTCAATAATTCAAGTGGCCATAACTCTGGTGTTCCTGGTCTGATATAGCTGATTGTGGAACTTTCATTAATATCAACAATCTGACAAAATTTGGTAAAGATCAAATACAAAATGAAAGTGCTAGTGTTCACAAGGCAAAATATGTCATTTTTCAGCTAAACAAGGGCCATAACTCTGGTGTTACTAATCCAATCTGGCTCCGCTGTTTTTGAACTTGTTCGAGCTTTCATTGATATTTTAAAGACCCTGGCAAAGTTTGGTAAAAATCAGACTAATAATGAAGGTCCTATCATGTTCACAAGGCAAAAGTTAAAAGACGACAGAGGATTGACGGACAACTCACCATCCCATAATCTCTGTTGGCTTTCGGTCAGCAGACAAACTTTTTTTTTATCAAATTCCTTTCAATAGTTCAAAAGACTGATGGGATAATCATATCTGGTTCAGAGTTATACAGCAGACACGAATTGCAGAATATATTTATGTTCTTTATTTGTTCCATCAATAAAGTAATGTGTTGAATACAAGCTATTGTCCGTGTTGGATACAAGCTACTGTCCGTGTTGGATCCAGCTAAGCTATTGTCCGTGTTGGATACAAGTTATTGTCCGTGTTGGATACAAGCTATTGTCAGTATTGAATTCAAACTTCGACCAAAATGTTTCAAATGTCACGAGATAGCAAACCCTGATTATTTGCAGAAACAAGCTACAAGTTATCCCAGAAACATATATTTTCTGATCAATTTCCTAAATCCACCATCAATTAAAAGTGGCATGTGTCATAAATAGTTCTACAGTTCACTTTTAAGGTTATTATGACAATGTTCCTTGGTGCGATGTGATGATCTTAGATTCTAGGCATCCAGCATGTTATTGAGACCGTATCACTTTGGAAAACCATGCCTTTGAAGCAGATCTGAAATAAAAATGATTATACTAAATTAACTTTGATTTTTTTGAAGTATTATGTATAAAATTTATATCAGATGACCATAAAACAATTAGAAGACAGAATACTACCACCGTCATCATTCGTCTTATCGAAATAAAATGATGTCGTCATTTGAATTGACTAAATGAATGTACACTGTACTATCGGTTTTTTTTACAGCTTTTGTTTCTCGATAAGCCATTGATGCCCCCACTGAAAACAGTGTAAAATGTAAAGTTTGATGAAAAAGTGGGCATAACTCTTTTAATACTTGGTCGATTTTGATGCTGAAATGATATGTAAATCTTGACATCATAGGTAAGCGTCATGTAAAGTTTCGATGGAGTCGGTTGAAAAGTGTGAGAGGAGGGGACACATAAGATATTTTCACTTAAAGTTTGATGAAAAAGGGACCTCAACTCCGGTAATGCTGAGTTGATTTTGAAATCAAAACGGTATGCACCCTGTAAAGTTTCGAAGGAATCGGTTGAAGAGTGTGGGAGGAGACACAAGATATTTTCACGTAAAATTTGATGAAAAAGGGGACATAACTCCGGTAATACTGGGTCAATTTTGACGCCGAAACGATATGCACATTTTGACATCATAGGTAACATGGGTAAGCAACATGTAAATCGGTTGAAAAGTTTGGGAGGAGATAGAGAAAGTCAGGACGGACTGACCTGGCTAACGTACAATGTATATATATGTATCAATTCAATATTAAACAGACACACAGAATTGAAACAATGTTTTCTTTAACAACAATGAACATACATTTAAACAAAATAAAATTCTTCCAATTCTTCCTCAGACAACGTTGCGCATCCTCCACTGTTAATTTTTATTCTGTCATTGATCGGTTATGGCAATTAATTGATGTTGGTCATAAAGCGCTTGAATTATCTGGAAGATACTTTTGACTCGGCAAGAGAACTACTCACTCGCAAGTCTGGTTTAAACCGGATTGGACATGTTTGAACATGTTTTCAAGTCAATTTCAGCCAATAAAAACTATGTATATCAAATTATATATAATAATAATTATTACCGGTATATACCTTTTGTCATCTATGTCAGAGGTAACTGATAGTCACAACATCTCGTAATCCGTTTCGAAGCTGTTACCTGAAAAAGAGCTAATCAGTCAGTGCACAATTTGGTATTGACCTTGTATTCAGTAAAATTACCGGTATGCTCAATTTGGTATCGACCTTGTATTTAGTAAAAGTATGCTAACTGAACATCATACCCATTTTTCTCAATTTAGATTTGTCATCTCTTGCTGCAGAGTGTTTAAAACATCACTTATCAATGGGTTGCATGTTATATAAGTTTTAACTATATTATCAATTCTAATACACCCGCACTATATAGCCTAGTTTAAAATATCTCGTTATATTGAACGATATATCACTGTAATTTTTGCAACGTTAGGAGAATAAGCATTGCGCATTGTAACGTATGCAACGTTAGGAGAGTAAGCAAAGCAATGCGAAAGATTTCAGATGTGTGTGTTAATTCCACATTTTATGGGTATTAGAATAGAAACAGAACATCGTTTACGGTGAATTATCTATAATATATCACGGTTTGTCGTTCAATTGTAAACAATAATTTGCACGAAAGGGCTCGTGAAATTATTGTTTACAATTGAACTCCAAACCGTGATATATTAAACGATAATTCACAGTAAACGATGTTCTATTTCTTAAATATCTGTTTCATTCTGTGATATAACATTTATTAAAAAACTATCATGTTTATGGACATGAATCACTGATTAACAGTGACAGAAAATTAGATGTTCATTTAGATCTTGGCTAGCATTATTGCGTCTCGATCCCATTCGCAACACCTCATTCACTTCTTTGAAGCATAATTCAATGAACGCAGAAGTTTTCATGTTGGTTACGTCATTCTAGCATGATGCGCCTTAATAGATTCCCGCCGAAATAAAATTGCAAAAATCAGTTATCAAAGTTTTACAATGTCATTTAGTCATCAATAGGTTATTTACATGTACATGAAAGCAATAATACAACCTTTGTAAATAACAAACATGCAACGCAGAGTATACATCAACATGTGTGGCTAACGACCATATTGTCGACCTATCAACAGTGCACTATTTTGATTGCTATTGCCTTCCGTCGAACAAAATGCCAAGCTTTTGAACATACCAATACATCGATATACATGCAAGGCGTGATCCAGAAGAATGACGGGATTAGCCGAGTTTTCACAATCCCCGCAGGACCTTATTCGGGCGAATTTGTTAAAGATTGCCATCTTTCGTAATGTAAAGCATTAGTTCTATGAGCAGTTAAAGCCAAACCATGTGCATGATAAAAGATATCGCTGAACAGCCTAACTCTTCCTCAGAAACGAGGCTGTCCTGGAATCTACTTCCAAGCACTTGGCTATAAGAGTCTAGCTGCGAGAATCGTACGTAGCTCTTATGGTGTGTACCTAGAGCTACGATGCCACCCTTTATAGATTGTTTTAGTTATCAGGGCCGTCCGCATCAAGAGAGGTTTCTGAAGAAATCAAGCAATGCCTGCATAAATAACTGCTGTAGTTCGATATATTAAACCTTAAATACCAAGTATGCATGCATAAAACTCACCAAAGAGAAGAAAACCTTGTCGATCTTAGACATTTTCTAAGACTTTCCATATATTTAGCAGACATTTCTTGAATGTTTACATATCTCGCAATGACACATATTCCGTAATTGGAAACTTAAACCCGCCCTCAGCTGACACATATCGACAAAGTTAACAGGAAAGCGTCAGGTGTGCGAGTCCGGCGGTGTTAAGTTTCTAAATAGGGAACGAAAGGTCACGTGATAGAGAGATGATTTGGTACGTAAACAAAAAAATTGTCGGACTTTTTACACTGGTCTCCGAGCACCGACAATATCAGCGCGTCTCTCCTCTCTTCTGTATGCAGTTGTGGTAATTAAAGTTTGTTGTATTGAATTACAGTGGTTGTTTATGCAGGCATTAATTGATGCATTCAGAAACCTCGCCGGAAGAGTGTCGTTTCGGGGCACTGAAGGAAACTTAATACCGGAGAATCATGGCTCTTATGGTAGATACATACCACCATAAAAGCCACGATTCTCACGTCTATAAGAGACCTACTGATTAGGCTTCTCCAGTATTCCAATAGGTCAGATAAATACCTCTGCATGAAATAGGTAACATTTAAAATTAAACAAAATAAAAGCTTTAAATATTCAACTTACCACTCAAAAAGTATATCGGCCAGACCAGGCAACGCCAAGAGTTCTGTCCCTTTTCATCTGGGTAGTTGCATCGCAATTTTATAAATGCCATGCGTTTGTTCGTCAATATGAAGCTCATGGTATGTATTGGCGAATGTTTGGCCGTCTTCAATATCAAACAGAGTCATAATTTCGGAAGAATTCATTCCTAAATTACTTTTTGTGAGTTGTAAATATTTCTTTTGCCTCAGCCGGAAGTCAAACATTTGAAAACATCGCTAGACTGAACGCGATTGGCCAATAAAAAATAAAGTAATCAAACGTGTGAGACGCTTGCAGAGTAAAGATAAACTACGTGTGTCTCCGGTTGTATGCGCCTTTGTGATATTATTAATGATTGATTTGCTAAAAACCTGAAAATGCAAATGATTTTTCACGATTCTCTACGTACCAACGCCAAGAAAGCATATATTACGTCGTGGTAAGTCATACCTTTATTTGTATCTTTTTTTTTAATTAGAATGCAAGTAGGATTTGAATATTTACTCCAGAACTCTCTCAGTACTTACTTTCATGATATTCAAATCGTACTCAAGACAATTCGTACGAGGTGTGTTTTTTCCTTGTTGAAGTTACATGTATCTAAATCGGATATTTAAAAGGAAAATAATAAAAACATACACATTTCTAGTTAAAAATAACAGTTGATAGGGAAATACCATTTAACATTTAGACACTCAATAAAGATTCAATTATTGATTTATTTTCAGTTTTGGTTGTAAAGTCAAGAAACATGACAAAGAGATTAACAACAGTGTAAGTTTCATCCTCTCCAGCGAGTAGCAATGGTGGCCCGGTTTATAGTCATCTGACTCATCTCAGTGGTTGACTGGAAAGCACCACATCAAACTATTTTAAGGTGAGTTTCTTTAAACTTTAATACATGCCTATATGTAGATGTAATCATGGCTCTTATGGTAGTATGTCTATCTATCTATATATCTATTAATACTGCATCACCCCCTTTCGGATATTATGTGCAGATTTCCTGGGTAGAACCAGTACTAAGCAATGTGGGTAAAGTGTCTTGCTCAAGGACACAACGAACATGGTGCGGAGGTGGATCAAACCGGGGACCCTCCGATCTCACGTTCGGCACTCTACCACTGAACCACAAATGCCACACAATTGTGTACCTACCATAGAGCCATGATTCCAATGCCTTGACAGATAGGTAGGACCCGGCCTGTACCGACCCCGACAACCACTGTAATGACTGTATCATATGTCAATAGGCTAAATCTTAAATACATCACGTGCATGCATTTAAGAAACTGTGAATAAAACTACACTTTTAATAGGCACATGTCATTTTTATATGACATGAACACATGGATATAGTTTAGATAAATGGTTTTGTAGAGTAAATTTAGCATTATTTGGTTTGGTTTCTTTAATATTTTGTTTCCCGGCCGAATTATAATATATTATATATATATTTTAATTAACTTTATTGCAGACAGGAGATGTTTGTTCCAGTACAGACCAGTGTTTAAAGAACCAGTTACTTCTTTGTCTGCGGAAACAATGACGTTGTGACTGTCGAAGCAATGAAGATGTGACTTTTGAAGGAATTCAGATGATGTGGCTGTGAAAGGAAGGAATTTGTGTCGTATGTTCGGATTCTGAATTGCACTGAGAAAGATTAATTAGCATGCTTATTGTTTAGACAAATTATTTTAACCTCGTGATTCGAGTGATTCGTGTAAATTGAACAAAAAGGGACAAAGGAATGCAAAATGTTCAGGTCTAACTTGATTCATAATCTTTCTGTGTCATGGATTGCACCATTAATAAAGATGCAGCAAGTATGTTTTCATAGAAGAGTGAAGATATATTTTAATGTACATGGAATGAAAAAACAGTGCTTAGCAAAACCATTTTAAATGAGACTTATTTGAGATCAACTGGTCTCAACCTTCAATGACTCTTAATAATTAGTTTGGTACATTTTGAACAAACTCAAACTTGGCTTCTGCAACTCCAGTCACACAACACAATGTTGTCTAATGCAATGTTAAAGAAACTAACCCACCAAATAACGGCAAAATTACACTACAAAACCATTTATCAAAACTCTATCCAGATGTTCAGATCATATAATAATGTATATGATAATGTGCCGATTAAAAGTAGAGATTTTATCACGGGTTCTTAAAATGAATTATGAGTTGGTAACTCTCAATTCGACGCTCCAATTTTGATATTTGGCCTGGCTGGTTAAAGATGTTTATATTGTGTCTATAGAGTTCAGTCGATTCTCAAAATATGTAAATTATAATGTAATATTATACCTTGTAGTCAGTAAGTTTAGAAACGGTATACATGTTGTAAAAAATTGCTGTTGTTGGCGGGATAGCTACTTTAAAAAAAATATAAAATTATAGATAAAGAATTAAACAATCCAATATACTACCAGCTAGCTTGTTAAACTTTTTTAAATGCTAGCACAACAGATGCAATCATGGAGAAAAAAATCATGCCCTGACCGGGAATCAAACTTATGGGTATCTTGCTAATTGTGCTAGTGTCTTTAATACCAGCAAAGTTACCATTGAGCAATTAAGACACAAGGTTATATTGGCAACCGATTACTCATCACGGACCTGATGTCTTGGGTTTCTTTTGGCAAGTAAGAATATAGACTTAGTCTAATCAATGTTTTGCCTAGACCGTCTTAGCATGGCGCACTGCGCACTGCGTCATGCTGCCTTGACACTCCATGTTACCTTTTCAAGTCCCAAGTAATGTGATGCTCCATTATTAATCAATTTGTTAAGCAACATTTTATTCAGATCTCGTGTTCTTCCATATAAAGCGCTTCAGTGACCAGGATGGTAAAGACGCTGCGATTAAAATCTCTCCTCTCACCACTTTAAGTCTTGCGGGTTCAAATCACATTGGGATTTCTAAGTGAGAAAATGTTGATTGTTACGGATGGCAGGTGGTATACAGTACTTCTACCCAGGAAAAATTGGTTGATCTGTCTTCACCACAAAAAAATACATATGCCGTCATATATAGCCTAAAATGTGATGAAAATTACTAAAACACCATTCGATCAACCAATCGTCTTCCATATAAACACCAAGTTCCCTTACAAACCAGAAAAAAAGGGTGGTCATTTTGGTTAAAGGGATTTATTACAATGAACATATGTTAATATGAATTCTGCTTTAATATATTTTCTTCTGAATCATGTGAATCATGCTAAATAATTGCAAACTTTTAATAAATCGCTTAAAAACCGGTGTGTAAATGTTTTGTTATAATGGATCGCTTTTGGATCATGCTCAATAATGGCAAAGTTTTAATGGATCGCTAACAAACCATTTTGTAAATTTTCAGTTTTAATGGATCGCTTTAGAATCGTTCTTAAAAGTAGCTATGTTTGAATGGACCGCTAGCAAACCGCTTTGTAAATGGCAATGTTTTAAAGGATCGCTTCAGGATCGCATGGTTATAAACCAGTTTCTTTTGGATCGCTCACAAATCGCTAATGAAACGCTTTAGGATCACGATCCTTAACTCGGACCATGTTTGCGATCATGCAAAATGTGATCCAAATGCGATCCGTTTAATGGATCGCATTTGGATCGCTTTAACAAACCGCAGATCCACGGTTTTGAAGCGATCCTGAAGCGATTTTGAAGCGATTCATCATAAAATAATTTTGTGTGGGGATGTACCTAGGAACCTGGTTTACATGCCTATAGTGTTAGCCCACTAATATAGATGTGTACTTGAGAAACAGTGGTTATGAATTTATAGGTGAATGGCATTTGAACAGATCCATGATATTGGGAGATGTTGATTTGTGGATATTCTCAATTAACTTTCAATATAAAGCTGAAATTGTTATACTCAACATAGTTCTATACGTAAAATGGGTATTTTAGCTCCTCTGTAAACTGTAATATGCTTGGATAGCGCACGCTTCTTCAAAACATTTATTAATCCTGTGTATAATGCACACAGATCAGTCTTATTATATCAAATTTAATCTTGGACCCTTTTTAACTGCTGTGTTTAAAATTGTGTGTAGTACTTAGCAGTTACTTTGTTACGATGATATCATTTCAACATTGTCAACTGATGCATTATGAATGTTATTCAAAATCTTTATTAAAAGTCTAGCAACCACAACCTGTTGTTATGTTATGGAATTTACAATATTGCAAAACAAAAACAGCATTTTTTTGTGTGTTTTTGTATTTATAAGAATAGGCATAAAAGTCAAACAGGAAATGATTTTGTTAACATTGTCAATTGATTCAATATGAATGTAATTTAACATGTTTAGTCTATAGGGCTGGCGTGGCGGAATTTACAAACAGCATTAGTTTTTTATTTACAAGAAGTTATGCTCTCATTGGAATCATATTAAAATTGTCCATAGATGCAGTATTATTCAAACTCTTTATTCCAATCTAGAAACAACAAACTGATGTGTTGCTAGATGGAATTTACGATATTGAGCTATGAAAACAGCATTTTCTATCTTTGTAAGAAGTTGATATGCTGTTATTAGAATTATTTTAACATTGTCCATAGATGCAGTATTATTTACACTCTTTATTCCAATCTAGAAACAAAACATTCATGTGCTGCTAATGGAATTTACAAGATTGAGCTAAGAAAACAGAATCTTTTTATGTTAATAAGAAGTTAATATGCTGTTATTTCAATCATATTAACATTGTCAACTGATGCAGTATTATTCAAACTCTTTATTCAAGTCTAGCAACAACAAACTATAGTTCAACTTCATCAATCAAAAACGAACTAGTTTTAAAAGATAATTAAGATGTGTGATCATTCTTAAAACCTATCGATTTTTATTTCCAATTTGAATTTTTAAAGCTTTTGTTTAAATAGTGACTATGTGACACCTGCAGCAGTATCCGTGGTGACAATATACAGTCAATTTGATGTAGTTTACCTTAGTGGCTACATTACCTTCCAGTTTTAAAACCCTAATCCCTGTATTGCCAACAGTCCATCAAGGCTTTAGAACCAGGTCACCCATAGCCAACATTTATAGACTTAAAAATAACAACTTGGAAACAAAAACTGCTGATAGAGTTTACAACAATAATTTCAAGTTGAAACAATCATTGAGCTAAGAATATTGAAGCAATAATATTGCCATACTGTTGTTATTCATTATAATTCTTCAAGTCTAGTTACAACAAATTGATGTGTTGCTATATGGAATTTACAATATTGAGCTACGAAAATAGCATTTTCTATGTTTGTAAGAAGTTGATATGCTGTTCTTAGAATTATTTTAACATTGTCAATAGATGCAATATTATTTAACTCCTTATTCCAGTCCAGCAACAACAAATCTATGTGTTGCTAGATGGAATTTACAATATTGAGTTAAGAAAACAGCATTTTCTATGTTTGTAAGACTGATTGAATTGGAGTTTTAAGGCGCACCAACACATGAAAAGGTTATATGGTGCCCAGCAGGCATGAACATGCCAGGCTCATCTTCCATGTACATCGAGATAAAATATGGAAAATGGGCCTAGAACCTTCTCACCCCGAACTGCAGAATGTTTGTAAGAAGTTGATATGCTGTTACTATAATTATTTTAACATTGTCAATAGATGCAATATTATTTAAACTCCTTATTCCAATCTAGCAACAAGAAATTGATGTGTTGCTAAATGGAATTTACAATATTGAGCTAAGATAACTGCTTTTTTTTATGTCTATAGGATGTTAATATGCTGTTATGAGAATTATTTTAACATTGTCAATTGATTCAATTTACATGTAATTCAGCATCTTTATTTGTAGTTTAGTAACAACACAAAGATATATTGCAGGACAGAATTAAATTGGGGTTTTAAGGCGCACCAACACATGAAAAGGTTATATGGCGCCTAAAACGCATGAACATGCCAGGCTCATCTTCCATGTACATCGAGATGAAATATGGAAAATGGGCCTAGAACCTTCTCACCCTGAACTGCAGAGGTGCTGCAAATTCTATCGTAGAAACTCCATTTACGCTGGAGCCACGTTATTATTTTTCTGCCACTGCTCTTTTGATGCGAGCGAGATAGAACTTGAAACAATGCAGGGATCATGATGAAGACCTTTAATGAACATGAACAAAAAATGATAAAATGAACATGAATTTGGGGGGATTCTACCCCTCTGCCCATCCCTCCAAAGGGATCTGCAGTGGCCCTATTCTTTGCCCCATGACCAAACGGGCCCCCGAGAACTACACGGGGCTTGCAGGACAGAATTTAATGACCTAAGAAAGCAGCTTTTTTTGTTTAATGTGCAAGAAGTCACACTGTTATTGGTTATTAAAAATTTAACAGGTCATCGTTAGCCAACATTTATAGACTTAAAAATAACAACTTGGAAACAAAAACTGCTTATCAAGTTAACATCAATAATTTTCAGCTGAAACATTGAGCTAAGAATATTGAAGCAATAATATTGCCATACTGTTGTTATTCGTTATAATTTTTCAAGTCTAGTTACAACAAATTGATGTGTTGCTATATGGAATTTACAATATTGAGCTACGAAAATAACATTTTCTATGTTTGTAAGAAGTTGATATGCTGTTATTAGAATTATTTTAACATTGTTAATAGATGCAATATTATTTAACCCCTTATTACAGCCCAGCAACAACAAATCCATGTGTTGCTAGATGGAATTTACAATATTGAGCTAAGAAAACAGCATTTTTTATGTTTGTAAGAAGTTGATATGCTGTTACTATAATTATTTTAACATTGTCAATAGATGCAATAATATTTAACTCCTTATTCCAGTCCAGCAACAATAAATCCATGTGTTGCTAGATGGAATTTACAATATTGAGCTAAGAAAATAGCATTTTCTATGTTTGTAAGAAATTGATATGCTGTTATTAGAATTATTTTAACATTGTCAATAGATGCAATATTAATTAACTCCTTATTCCAGTCCAGCAACAACAAATCCATGTGTTACTAGATGGAATTTACAATATTGAGCTAAGAAAACAGCATTTTCTATGTTTGTAAGAAATTGATATGCTGTTATTAGAATTATTTTAACATTGTCAATAGATGCAATATTAATTAACTCTTTATTCCAGTCCAGCAACAACAAATTAATGTGTTGCTAGATGGAATTTACAATATTGAGCTAAGAAAACAGCATTTTCTATGTTTGTAAGAAGTCGATATTTATGCTGTTATTAGAATTATTTTAACATTGTCAATAGACAAAATATTATTTAACTCTTTATTCCAACAACAAATTCATGTGTTGCTATATGGAATTTACAATATTGAGCTAAGAAAACAGCATTTTGTACGTTTGTAAGAAGTTGATATGCTGTTATTAGAATTATTTTAACATTGTCAATAGATGCAATATTATTTAAACTAATAATTCCAGTCTAGCAACAAGAAATTGATGTGTTGCTAAATGGAATTTACAATATTGAGCAAAGAAAACAACATTTTCTATGTTTGTAAGAAGTTGATATGCTGTTACTATAATTATTTTAACACTGTCAAATAGATGCAATATTATTTAAACTAATAATTCCAGTCTGGCAACAAGAAATTGATGTGTTGCTAAATGGAATTTACAATATTGAGCAAAGAAAACAACATTTTCTATGTTTGTAAGAAGTTGATATGCTGTTACTATAATTATTTTAACACTGTCAATAGATGCAATATTATTTAAACTAATAATTCCAGTCTAGAAACAAGAAATTGATGTGTTGCTATATTGAATTTACAATATTGAGCAAAGATAACAGCATTTTCTTTTATGTCTATAAAATGTTAATATGCTGTTATGAGAATTATTTTAACATTGTCAATTGATTCAATATACATGTAATTCAGCATCTTTATTTTTCAGTCTATCAACAAGAAATTAATGTGTCACTAGACTGAATTGATGATATTGAGCTAAGAAAACAGATATTTCTTTTATACAGACTTTGCTGCTTTTGGGATCATTATTATTGTCAATTGAGGCAATATGAGTGTAATTCAACATCTTTAATCTAGCCTAGCAACTACACAAATGAATTTTGCTACACAGAATTTATAAACAGCATTTATTTTCAAGTTACACAAAGTAATGCTGTTATTAGAATCATATTAACATTGTTCATAGATGCTGTATTATTCAAACACTTTTTTCCAGTCTAGAAACAACAAAATGATGTGTTGCTAGATGGAATTTACAATATTGAGCTATGAAAACAGCATGTTTTTTATGTTAATAAGAAGTTGAAATGCTGTTAATTGAATCATATTAACATTGCCAACTGATGCAGTATTATTCAAACTCTTTATTCCAGTCTAGCAACAACAGACTATAGTTCAACTTCATCAATCAAAAGCGAACTAGTTTTAAAGATAATAAAGATGTCTGATCATTCTTAAAGCCTATCGATTTTTATTTCCAATTTGAATTTTTAAAGCTTTCATTTAAATAGTGACTATGTGACACCTGCAGCAGTATCCGTGGTGACAATATAGAGTCAATTTGATGTAGTTTACCTTAGTGGCTACATTACCTTCCAGTTTTAAAACCCTAATCCCTGTATTGCCAACAGTCCATCAAGGCTTTAGAACTAGGTCACCCATAGCCAACATTTATAGACTTAAAAATAACTTGGAAACAAAAACTGCTTATAAAGTTAACAACAATAATTTTCAGCTGAAACAATCATTGAGCTAGGAATATTGAAGCAATAATATTGCCATACTGTTGTTATTCATTATAAATTTTCAAGTCTAGTTACAACAAATTGATGTGTTGCTATATGGAATTTACACTATTGAGCTGCGAAAATAGCAATTTCTATGTTTGTAAGAAGTTGATATGCTGTTACATTGTGAATAGATGCAATATTATTTAACTCCTTATTCCAGTCCAGCAACAACAAATCCATGTGTTGCTAGATGGAATTTACAATATTGAGCTAAGAAAACAGCATTTTCTATGTCTGTAGGAAGTTTATATGCTGTTACTATAATTATTTTAACATTGTCAAAAGATGCAATATTATTTAACTCTTTATTCCAGTCCAGCAACAACAAATCCATTTGTTGCTAGATGGAATTTACAATATTGAGCTAAGAAGACAGCATTTTCTATGTTTGTAGGAAGTTGATATGCTGTTACTATAATTATTTTAACATTGTCAAAAGATGCAATATTATTTAACTCTTTATTCCAGTCCAGCAACAACAAATCCATGTGTAGCTAGATGGAATTTACAATTTTGAGCTAAGAAAACAGCATTTTCTATGTTTGTAAGAAGTTGATATGCTGTTATTAGAATTATTTTAACATTGTCAATAGATGCAATATTATTTACCTCCTTATTCCAACAACAAATTCATGTGTTGCTAGATGAAATTTACAATATTGAGCCAAGAAAACAACATTTTCTATGTTTGTAAGAAGTTGATATGCTGTTATTAGAATTATTTTAACATTGTCAATAGATGCAATATTATTTACCTCCTTATTCCAACAACAAATCCATGTGTTGCTAGATGGAATTTACAATATTGAGCTAAGAAAACAACATTTTCTATGTTTGTAAGAAGTTGATATGCTGTTATTAGAATTATTTTAACATTGTCAATAGATGCAATATTATTTAACCCAGTAACAACAAATTAGTGTTGCTAGATGAAATTTACAATATTAAGCTAAGAAAACAGCATTTTCTATGTTTGTAAGAAGTTGATAAGCTGTTATTAGAATTATTTTAACATTGTCAATAGACAAAATATTATTTAACTCTTTATTCCAACAACAAATTAATGTGTTGCTAGATAGAATTTACAATATTGAGCTAAGAAAACAACATTTTCTATGTTTGTAAGAAGTTGATATGCTGTTAATAGAATTATTTTAACATTGTAAATAGATGCAATATTATTTACCTCCTTATTACAGTCCAACAACAACAAATCCATGTGTTGCTAGATGGAATTTACAATATTGAGCTAAGAAAACAGCATTTTCTATGTGTGTAAGAAGTTGATATGCTGTTACTATAATTATTTTAACATTGTCAATAAATGCAATATTATTTAACTCTTTATTCCAGTCCAGTAACAACAAATTAGTGTTGCTAGATGGAATTTACAATATTGAGCTAAGAAAACAGCATTTTTTATGTTTGTAAGAAGTTGATATGCTGTTATTAGAATTATTTTAACATTGTTAATAGATGCAATATTATTTACCTCCTTATCCTAGTCCAACAACAACAAATCCATGTGTTGCTAGATGGAATTTACAATATTGAGCTAAGAAAACAACATTTTCTATGTTTGTAAGAAGTTGATATGCTGTTATTAGAATTATTTTAACATTGTCAATAGATGCAATATTATTTACCGCCTTATTCCAGTCCAACAACAACAAATCCACGTGTTGCTAGAAGGAATTTACAATATTGAGCTAAGGAAACAGCATTTTGTATGTTTGTAAGAAGTTGATATGCTGTTATTAGAATTATTTTAACATTGCCAATAGATGCAATATTATTTAACACGTTATTCCAGTCCAGCAACAACAAATCCATGTGTTGTTAGATGGAATTTACAATATTCAGCTAAGAAAACAGCATTTTCTATCTTTGTAAGAAGTTGCTATGCTGTTATTAGAATTATTTTAACATTGTCAATAGATGCAATATTATTTAAACTCCTAATTCTAGTCTAGCAATAACAAATTCATGTGTTGCTATATGGAATTTACAATATTGAGCTAAGAAAACAGCATTTTGTATGTTTGTAAGAAGTTGATATGCTGTTATTAGAATTATTTTAACATTAGTCAATAGAGGCAATATTATTTACCTCCTTATTCCAGTCCAGCAACAACAAATTCACGTGTTGCTAGATGGAATTGACAATATTGAGCTAAGAAAACAACATTTTTCTATGTTTGTAAGAAGTTGATATGCTGTTATTAGAATTATTTTAACATTGTCAATAGAGGCAATATTATTTAACTCCTTATTCCAGTCCAGCAACAACAAATTCATGTGTTGCTAGATGGAATTGACAATATTGAGCTAAGAAAACAACATTTTTCTATGTTTGTAAGAAGTTGATATGCTGTTACTATAATTATTTTAACATTGTCAATAGATGCAATATTTTTACAGCTCCTTATTAGGGTCTAGCAACAACAAATTCATGTGTTGCTAGAAGGAATTTACAATATTGAGCTAAGAAAGCAGCATTTTGTATGTTTGTAAGAAGTTGATATGCTGTTATTAGAATTATTTTAACATTGTCAAAAGATGCAATATTATTGAACTCGTTATTCCAGTCCAGCAACAACATGAACAACAAATCCATGTGTTGTTAGATGGAATTTACAATATTCAGCTAAGAAAACAGCATTTTCTATCTTTGTAAGAAGTTGATATGCTGTTATTAGGATTATTTTAACATTGTCAATAGATGCAATATTATTTAAACTCCTTATTGCAGTCTAGCAATAACAAATTCATGTGTTGCTAGATGGAATTTACAATATTGAGCTAAGAAAACAGCATTTTTGTATGTTTGTAAGAAGTTGATATGCTATTATTAGAATTATTTTAACATTGTCAATAGAGGCAATATTATTTAACTCCTTATTCCAGTCCAGCAACAACAAATTCATGTGTTGCTAGATGGAATTGACAATATTGAGCTAAGAAAACAAAAAAATTCTATGTTTGTAAGAAGTTGATATGCTATAATTATTTTAACATTGTCTATAGATGCAATATTATTTAAGCTCCTTATTACGTCTAGCAACAACAAATGCATGTGTTGTTAGACGGAATTTACAATATTCAGCTAAGAAAACAGCATTTTCTATCTTTGTAAGAAGTTGATATGCTGTTATTAGAATTATTTTAACATTGTCAATAGATGCAATGTTATTTAAACTCCTCATTCCAGTCTAGCTATAACAAATTCATGTGTTGCTAGATGGAATTTACAATATTGAGCTAAGAAAACAGCATTTTGTATGTTTGTAAGAAGTTGATATGCTGTTATTAGAATTATTTTAACATTGTCAATAGAGGCAATATTATTTAACTCCTTATTCCAGTCCAGCAACAACAAATTAAAGTGTTGTTAGATGGAATTTACAATATTGAGCTAAGAAAACAGCATTTTCTATGTTTGTAAGAAGTTGATATGCTGTTATTAGAATTATTTTAACATTGTCAATAGATGCAATATTATTTAAACTCCTTATTCCAGTCTAGCAACACGAAATTGATGTGTTGCTAAATGGAATTTACAATATTGAGCTAAGTAAACAACATGTTTTATGTTTGTAAGAAGTTGATATGCTGTTATTAGAATTATTTTAACATTGTCATTAGATACAATATTATTTAAACTCCTTATTCCAGTCTAGCAACAAGAAATTGATGTGTTGCTAAATGGAATTTACAATATTGAGCTAACAAAACAGCATTTCTTTTATGTCTATAAGATGTTAATATGCTGTTATGAGAATTATTTTAACACTGTCAATTGATTCAATATACATGTAATTCAGCATCTTTATTTGTAGTTTAGTAACATCACAAAGACATATTGCAGGACAGAATTTAATGACCTAAGAAAGCAGCTTTTTTGTTTAATGTGCAAGAAGTCACACTGTTATTGGTTATTAAAAATTTAACATTGTCAACTAATGCAATGTCATTCAAAATCTTTAATTCAGTCTAACAAAAATAAATTAATGTGTCGCTAGACTGAATTGACAATTTAGAGCTAAGAAAACAGATTTTTCTTTTATACAAACAATGCTGCTTTTGGGATCATTATCATTGCTAGATAGAATTTATAAACCGCATTTATTTTCAAGTTACTCAAAGTTATGCTGTTATTAAAATCATATTAACATTGTCCATAGATGCTGTATTATTCAAACTCTTTATTCCAGACTAGAAACAACAAACTGATGTGTTGCTAGATGGAATTTACAATACTGAGCTAAGAAAACAGCATGTGTTTATGTTAATAAGAAGTTAATATGCTGTTATTGGAATCATATTAACATTGTCAACTGATGCAGTATTATTCAAAATCTTTATTCCAGTCTAGCAACAACAAACTATAGTTCAACTTCATCAATCAAAAACGAACTAGTTTTAAAAGATAATTAAGATGTGTAATATTCTTAAAACCTACTGATTTTTATTTCAAATTTGAATGTTTAAGGCTTTCATTTAAATAGTGACTATGTGACACCTGCAGCAGTATCCGTGGTGACAATATACAGTCAATTTGATGTAGTTTACCTTAGTGGCTACATTACCTTCCAGTTTTAAAACCCTAATCCTGTATTGTCAACAGTCCATCAAGGCTTTAGAACCAGGTCACCCATAGCCAACATTTATAGACTTAAAAATAACAACTTGGGAACACAAAATGCTTATGAAGTTTACAACAACAATTTTAAGCTGAAATAATCATTGAGCTAAGAATATTGAAGCAATAATATTGCCATACTGTTGTTATTCATTATCCTTTTTCAAGTTTAGTTACAACAAATTGATGTGTTGCTAAATGGAATTTAAAATATTGAGCTAAGAAAACAACATTTTCTATGTTTGTAAGAAGTTGATATGCTGTTATTAGAATTATTTTAACATTGTCAATAGATGCAATATTATTTAAAATCTTTATTCCAGTCTAGCAACAAGAAATTCAGGTGTTGCTAAATGGAATTTACAATATTGAGCTAAGAAAACAGCATTTTTTTGACGTCTGTAAGATGTTAATATGCTGTTATTAGAATTATTTTAACATTGTCAATAGATGCAATATTATTTAACTCCTTATTCCAGTCCAGCAACAAGAAATTGATGTGTTGCTAAATGGAATTTACAATATTGAGATAAGAAAACAGCATTTTCTATGTTTGTAAGAAGTTGATATGCTGTTATTAGAATTATTTTAACATTGTCAATAGATGCAATATTATTTAAAATCTTTATTTCAGTCTAGCAACAAGAAATTCAGGTGTTGCTAAATGGAATTTACAATATTGAGCTAAGAAAACAGCATTTTTTTGAGGTCTGTAAGATGTTAATATGCTGTTATGAGAATTATTTTAACATTGTCAATTGATTTAATATACATGTAATTCAGCCTCTTTATTTGTAGTTTAGTAACAACACAAAGACATATTGCAGGACAGAATTTAATGACCTAAGAAAGCAGCTTTTTTGTTTAATGTGCAAGAAGTCACACTGTTATTGGTTATTAAAAATTTAACATTGTCAACTGATGCAATGTCATTCAAAATCTTTAATTTAGTCTATCAACAAGAAATTAATGTGTTACTAGACTGAATTGATGATATTGAGCTAAGAAAACAGATGTTTCTTTTATACAGACTTTGCTGCTTTTTGGATCATTATTATTGTCAATTGAGGCAATATGAGTGTAATTCAACATCTTTAATCCAGCCTAGCAACTACACAAATGAATTTTGCTAGACAGAATTTATAAACAGCATTTATTTTCAAGTTACACAAAGTAATGCTGTTATTAGAATCATATTAACATTGTTCATAGATGCTGTATTATTCAAACTCTTTATTCCAGTCTAGAAACAACAAAATGATGTGTTGCTAGATGGAATTTACAATATTGAGCTAAGAAAACAGCATGTTTTTTATGTTAATAAGAAGTTAATATGCTGTTAATGGAATCATATTAACATTGTCAACTGATGCAGTATTATTCAAACTCTTTATTCCAGTCTAGCAACAACAAACTATAGTTCAACTTCATCAATCAAAAGCGAACTAGTTTTAAAAGATAACTAAGATGTGTGATCATTCTTAAAACCTATCGATTTTTATTTCCAATTTGAATTTTTAAAGCTTTCATTTAAATATTGACTATGTGACACCTGCAGCAGTATCCGTGGTGACAATATAGAGTCAATTTGATGTAGTTTACCTTAGTGGCTACATTACCTTCCAGTTTTAAAACGCTAATCCCTGTATTGCCAACAGTCCATCAAGGCTTTAGAACTAGGTCACCCATAGCCAACATTTATAGACATAAAAATAACAACTTGGAAACAAAAACTGCTTATAAAGTTAACAACAATAATTTTCAGCTGAAACAATCATAGAGCTAAGAATATTGAAGCAATAATATTGCCATACTGTTGTTATTCATTATAAATTTAGTTACAACAAATTGATGTGTTGCTATATGGAATTTACACTATTGAGCTACGAAAATAGCATTTTCTATGTTTGTAGGAAGTTGATATGCTGTTACATTGTTAATAGATGCAATATTATTTAACTCCTTATTCCAGTCCAGCAACAACAAATCCATGTGTTGCTAGATGGAATTTACAATATTGAGCTAAGAAAACAGCATTTTCTATGTTTGTAGGAAGTTGATATGCTGTTACTATAATTATTTTAACATTGTCAAAAGATGCAATATTATTTAACTCTTTATTCCAGTCCAGCAACAACAAATCCATGTGTTGCTAGATGGAATTTACAATATTGAGCTAAGAAAACAGCATTTTCTATGTTTGTAGGAAGTTGATATGCTGTATACTATAATTATTTTAACATTGTCAAAAGATGCAATATTATTCAACTCTTTATTCCATTCCAGGCAATATGAGTATAATTCAACATCTTTAATCCAGCCTAGCAACTACACAAATGAATTTTGCTACACAGAATTTATAAACAGCATTTATTTTCAAATTACACAAAGTAATGCTGTTATTAGAATCATATTAACATTGTCCATAATTGCTGTATTATTCAAACTCTTTATTCCAGTCTAGAAACAACAATCTGAACATGCCAGGCTCATCTTCCATGTACATCGAGATACAATATGGAAAATGGGCCTAGAACCTTCTCACCCTGAACTGCAGAGTTGCTGCAAATTCTATCGTAGAAACTCCATTTACGCTGGAGCCACATTATTGGTTTTCTGCCACTGCTCTTTGATGCGAGCGAAATAGCACCTGAAACAATGCAGGGATCATGATGAAGAACTTTAATGTGCATGAACAAAAAATGATAAAATGAACATGATTTTGTGGGGATTCTACCCCTCTGCCTACCCATCAAAAGGGATCTGCATTGGCCCTATTCTTTGCCCCATGACCAAACGGGCCACCGAGAACTACACGGGGCTTGCAGGACAGAATTTAATGACCTAAGAAAGCAGCAACATGGAATTTACAACATTGAGCTAAGAAAACAGCATCTTTTATGTTTGTAAAAAGCTGATATGCTGTTATTAGAATTCCTTTAACATTGTCAATAGATGCAATATTATTTAAAATCTTTATTCCAGTCCAGCAACAACAAATGCATGTGTTGCTAAATGGAATTTACAATATTTAGCTAAGAAAACAGCTTTTATTTCTGTATATAAGATGTTTATATGCTGTTATAATATTTTGTTTAGCATTGTCAATTGATTCAATATACATGTTATTCAACATGGTTATTTGTAGTTTAGTAACAAAGCAAATACATATTGCAGGACAGAATTTAATGACCTAAGAAAGCAGCGTTTTTGTTTATTAATGTGCAAGAAGTCACACTGTTATTGGTTATTAAAAATGTAACATTGTCAACTGATGCAATGTCATTCAAAATCTCTAATTCAGTCTAACAACAACAAATTAATATGTTGCTAGACTGAATTTAAAATATTGAGCTAAGAAAACAACAGATTTTTCTTTTATACAAACTATGCTGCTTTTGGGATCATTATTATTGTCAATTGAGGCAATATGAGTGTAATTCAACATCTTTAATCCAGCCTAGCAACTAAACAAATGAATTTTGCTAGACAGAATTTATAAACAGCATTTATTTTTATAAGTTAAACAAAGTAATGCTGTTATTAGAATCATATTAACATTGTTCATAGATGCTGTATTATTCAAACTCTTTATTCCAGTCTAGAAACAACAAACTGATGTGTTGCTAGATGGAATTTACAATATTGAGCTAAGAAAACAGCATGTATTATGTTAGTTATTGGAATCATATTAACATTGTCAATTGATGTTTTTATTTTATTTATTGGAATCATATTAACAAAGTCAATTGATATTATTTATTCAAACTCTTTATTCCAATCTAGCAAGAACAAAGTGATGTGTTGCTATATAGAATTGACAATACTGAGCTGAGAAAACTTGTTTTAAAAGATAATTAAGATGTGTGATCATTCTTACAATCTATCGATTTTTATTTCCAGTTTGAATTTCTAAAGCTTTTATTTAAATAGTGACTATGCGATACCTGCAGCAGTATCAATGGTGACAATACACGGTCAATTTGATGAGTTTACCTTAGTGCCTACATTACCTTCCAGTTTTAAAACCCTAATCCCTGTATTGCCAACAATCCATCAAGGTTTTAGAACCAGGTCACCCATAGCCAACATTTAAAGACTTCAAACAACTTGGAAAACAAAAACTGCTGAAATAACATTAAAGAAACAACTACAAACAGCAGATTTGTATACTTAATGCCATTAAAAGTGCAAGTTTTTTTATTTTGTGTTTATTTCCAAGATCGATTTTAGTGTTATGTACATGTTAGGAATTATCCATATGTATTGAAAGAAGTAAAATCGGAATTATGCAATCAATCTTGTAGACATTTTAATTAAAAATAAACACAAAATAAAAAAACTTGCACTTTTAATGGTGTTAAGTATATTTATAACAAAAAAAACAAAGAGTATGAAAGGAGAAATTTGGAAATTGCTAACACCATAAACACAAATATTTTAGTCTCAGTTTGATTGCGACTGTTCATGAACAGTTGTGAAAAATGGTTGCTACTGTTCACTCCTCTAGCCTCGGGTTGAGCAGAACTCAATATTTAAAACGTCAACATCACAAACATTTCAGCCATCCAGAAGATGATATGTATATGATGGTGAAGTTATACTGTTATTAAAATTATTTTAACATGGTAAAGTGATGTTTCATGAATGTGTACATTTAAACTTGTATTCCAGACTAGCAACAACCAAAGTATATATTGCTAAAGTGAATTTACAAAATTTTCATTTATTACATTCAGAAGTTACCGTATTTCCCTTAACATGACTAATAAGAGTGCCTCCCCCACTCCCTCCTCCCCCACCCCAAAATCCCCTCACCTCTTCAAAAAAAAAAAGTTAAAACTCAATACATTTTCCATCTTTTGTATCCGAACATTTATAAGAGCACCCCTTGTCATTGTGTAGCTACTATTAGGAGAAATAGGGTTTCCTCTTATGGAATCATTTCATTATTTTCAAATGGAGCAATATAAATGTAATTCAAAAACTTTGTTGAAATCTACATTAACATATTAATTTTGTTAAATGCAACTTACATTGCTGACGCAATAATTGAGCTTTGAAAACAGCATTTTTTAATTACAAGAAGTTAAGCTGTTATTCGAATAATTTCAACTTTGTCAACTGAGGCAATATTATTCACATATTAATACACGTGTTGCTAAATGGAATTTAAAACAGGCAACAGAATACAGCATCTGTTTTATTTATAAGAAGTTATGCTGTTATTGGAATTATTTTAACATTGTTAATATGAACATAATACTACATATTTATTCTAGCAATGACACAAATAGATATTGCTAGACAGAATTACAATATTGATTTCAGAAAACAAGCTTTTTTGTTTATTTTATAAGAAGTTAAGCTGTAATTGGAATCATTTTAACATTTTAAATAGATGCAATATTATTCCAAATCTTTATTACAGTCTAACAACGAGAAATGTATTTCTAAACAGAGTTTACCATATTGAGCTAAGAAAACATCAGTTAACAGTGTCAGTACAATATCGAGCTAAGAAAACATCAGTTAACAGAGTTTATAATATCGAGCTTAGAAAACATCAGTTAACAGAGTTTACAATATCGAGCTAAAACATCATTTAACAGAGTTTACCATATTGAGCTAAGAAAACATCAGCTAACAGAGTCAGTACCATATTGAGCTAAGGAAACATCAGTTAACAGAGTTTATAATATCGAGCTTTGAAAACATCAGTTAACAGAGTTTACAATATCGAGCTAAGAAAACATCATTTAACAGAGTTTACCATATTGAGCTAAGAAAACATCAGTTAACAGAGTCAGTACCATATTGAGCTAAGGAAACATCAGTTAACAGAGTTTACAATATCGAGCTTAGAAAACATCAGTTAACAGAGTTTACAATATCGAGCAAAGAAAACATCATTTAACAGAGTTTACAAAATCGAGCTAAGAAAATAGCATTTTTTTATTTATAAGAAGTTGTGCTGTTATGTAATTGTAAATATATTCAAAATCTATATTCTATATGCAACTAGAAAAATGACTATTTCATTTCCAGTAAAATCAATCTGTGATTAAGTAAGTTAGTAAGTTATTAAGGGGAATATGGTAAAATAACATTATACAAAGTAAAGTCAATTATCATCAATTCAATTGTTATGGTTATGAAATCAGAGACATATCTGTTTGTGTTTGAAGCTACATCTATGCCCTCAATATCACATTGCTCAAATAAGTTTAATTTAATCATCAACAACAATCCATAAAAGGTTTAATCTCTTCAGGTCGTTTACCGGGGTAACATTAACGTTAGAGATAGATTTATAAGTTTTTAAACCATATTTATATCAGGGTATATGTATCAGGCCCATCGTATCAAAATGTACAACTTTAAAGGAGCATACAGCAATCGTGAAGATTTTATCAAAGCTTTCATTCATTATATCAGTCATTATATCAGTATCGTTATTTCAGTACCATTATGTATCTAAGAGCATGTAGATTGGTGGAGCAAGGCTGTAACCCTGTTAAGATGTGTCTAAGAAAATGTAAAATAGTGGGCATGGCTGACACCCTTTTATTATGTATCTAAGAACATTTATAATGGTGGGGCATGACTGTCACCCTGTTAAGATGTATTTAAGAACATGTAAAATAGTGGGCCAAGGCAGACACACTGAATAGTGGACAAAGGCTGAAACACTAGAGAAATCAACATGTACAATGGTGGGGCAAGGCTGTCACACCTAGCAATGAACAAGTAGAATTGTGGGGCAAGGCTGCCACTCCATTAAGATGTATCTAGGAACATGTATATTGGTGGGACAAGGCTGTAACTCTGCTACGATGTATCTAAGAACATGTAGAATGGTGGGACAAGGCTGTCACACTGTAACAATGTCTCTATGAACATGTAGAAATGTGGGACAATTGAACTGAATTGGATTTTATAGTCGCACCAACAGCTAAGGTCATATGATGACTTTCCAGCTTCTACTGGTGGGGAAGACCCCAGGTGCCCCTCCGGGCAATTTGTGTACACGGGCGGGCACCTGGGTAGAACCAGCGACGTTCCGCAATCCAGCTGGATAGCTTCCTCACATAAAGATTCCTAGACCCCTGAGGGATCAAACCTACAGCGGTGAGGGGAAGTGATTGCAAGTCAGAGACTTTAACCACTTGGCCACGGACGCCCCAAATGTGGGACAAGGCTGTCACACTGTTAAGATGATCTAAGAACATGTAGATGGTGGGGCAAGGATGTCACCCACACTGTTAAGATGATCTAAGAACATCTAGATTGGTGGGGCAAGGATGTCACCCTGTTAAGATGATCTAAGAACATGTAGAATAGTGGTACAAGGCTGCCACCCTGTTAAAATGTATCTAAAAAATGTAAAATAGTGGGAATGGCCGACACCGTTTTATTATGTATCTAAGAACATGTATAATGGTGGAAAATGCCTGTCACCCTGTAAAGATATATCTAAGAACATGTCAAATGGTGGAGTAAGGCTGCCATCCTGTTAAGATGTATCTAAGAATATGTATATTGATGAAGCAAAGCTGTCACAGTCTGTAAAGATGTATCTAAGAACATGTAGAATGATGGGACAAGGCTGTCACCCTGTTAATATGTATCTAAGAACATGTAGATTTGTGGGACAAGGCTGCCACCCTGTTAAGATGTATCTAAGAACATGTAGATCAGTGGGGCAAGGCTGTCACCCTGTTAAGATGTATCTAAGAACATGTAGATTTGTGGGACAAGGATGTCACGCTGTTTAGATGTATCTAACAACATGTAGAATAGTGATACAAGGCTGTCACCCTGTTCAAATGTATTTAAGAAGATGTAAATAGTGGACCAAGGCTGACACACTGAATAGTGGACCAAGGCTGACGCACTAGAGAAATGAACAAGTAGAATTGTGGGGCAAGGCTGCCACTCCATTAAGATGTATCTAGGAACATGTATATTGGTGGAACAAGGCTGTAACACTGCTAAGATGTACCCAAGAACATGTAGATTGGTTGGACAAGGCTGTAACACTGCTAAGATGTATATAAGAACATGTAGAATGGTGGGACAAGGCTGTCACACTGTAAAGATGTCTCTATGAACATGTAGAAATGTGGGACAAGGCTGTCACACAGCAAAAATGTATCTAAGAACATGTAGATTGGTGCAGCAAGGCTGTCACCCTGTTAAGATGTATCTAAGAACATGTCGAATGGTGGGACAAGGCTGTCACACTGTAAAGATGTATCTAAGTACATGTAGAATGGTGGGAAAAGGCTGTCACCCTGCTATGATATATCTAAGAACATGTCGAATGGTGACGTAAGGCTGCCACCCTGTTAAGATGTATCTAAGAACATGTAGATTGGTGGGGCAAGGCTGTCACCCTGTTAAGATGTATCTAAGAACATGTAGAATAGTGGTACAAGGCTGTCACCCTGTTCAAATGTATTTAAGAAGATGTAAATAGTGGGCCAAGGCTGACAACTGAATAGTGGACCAAGGCTGACACACTACAGAAATCAACATGTAAAATGGTGGGGCAAGGCTGTCACACCTAGCAATGAACAAGTAGAATTGTGGGGCAAGGCTGCCACTCCATTAAGATGTATCTAGGAACATGTATATTGGTGGGACAAGGTTGTAACACTGCTAAGATGTATCTAAGAACATGTAGAATGGTGGGACAAGGCTGTCACACTGTAAAGATGTCTCTATGAACATGTAGACACTGAAAAGATGTATCTAAGAACATGTAGATTGGTGGAGCAAGGCTGTCACCCTGTTAAGATGTATCTAAGAACATGTAGATTGGTAGGACAAGCCTGACACCCTGTTAAGATGTATCTAAGAACATGTCGAATGGTGAAGTAATGCTGCCACCCTGTTAAGATGTATCTAAGAATATGTAGATTGATGGAGCAAAGCTGTCAAACTGCAAAAATGTATCTAAGAACATGTAGATTGGTGGGACAAGGCTGTAACACTGCTAAGATGTATCTAAGAAAATGTGTAGAATGGTGGGACAAGGCTGTAACACTGTAAAGATGTATCTAAGAACATGTAGAATGGTGGGACAAGGCTGTCACACTGTAACGATGTCTCTATGAACATGTAGAAATGTGGGACAAGGCTGTCCCACTGCATAAATATATATAAGAACATGTAGATTGGTGGGGCAAGGCTGTCACCATGTTAATATGATCTAAGAACATGTAGAAAAGTGGTACAAGGCTGTCACCCTGTTAAAATGTATCTAAGCAAATGTAAAATAGTGGGCATGGCTGACACCCTTTTATTATGTATCTAAGAACATGCATAATGGTGGAGAATGACTGTCAACCTGTGGAGATATATCTGAGAACATGTCGAATGGTGGAGTAAGACTGCCATCCTATTAAGATGTAACTAAGAATATGTAGATTGATGGAGCAAAGCTGTCACACTGTAAAGATGTATCTAAGAACATGTAGATTTGTGGGACAATGCTGCCATCCTGTTAAGATGTATCTAAGAACATGTAGATTGGTGGGGTAAGGCTGTCACTCTGTTAAGATGTATCTAAGAACATGTAGTATAGTGGTACAAGGCTGTCACCCTGTTCAAACCTATTTAAGAACATGTAAATAGTGGGCCAAGGCTGACAACTGAATAGTGGACCAAGGCTGACACACTAGAGCAATCAACATGTAAAATGGTGGGGCAAGGCTGGTACACCTAGCAATGAACAAGTAGAATTGTGGGGCAAGGCTGCCACTCCATTAAGATGTATCTAAGAACATGTAGAATGTTGGGACAAGGCTGTTACACTGCAAAAATGTATCTAAGAACATGTAGTTTGGTGCAGCAAGGCTGTCACCCTGTTAAGATGTATCTAAGAACATGTAGATTGGTGTGAAAAAGCTGTCACCCTGCTAAGATGTATCTAAGAACATGTAGAATAGTGGTACAAGGCTGTCACCCTGTTCAAATGTATTTTAGAACATGTAAATAGTGGGCCAAGGCTGACACACTGAATAGTGGACCAAGGCCGACACACTAGAGAAATCAACATGTAAAATGGTGGGGCAAGGCTGTCACACCTAGCAATAAATAAGTATAATTGTGGGGCAAGGCTGCCACTCCATTAAGATGTATCTAGGAACATGTATATTGGTGGGACAAGGCTGTAACACTGCTAAGATGTATCTAAGAACATGTAGAATGGTGGGACAAGGCTGTCACACTGTAAAGATGTACACTGCAAAGATGTATCTAAGAACATGTAGATTGGTGGAGCATGGCTGTCACCATGTTAAGATGTATCTAAGAACATGTAGATTGGTGGGAAAAAGCTGTCACCCTGCTAAGATATATCTAAGAACATGTTGAATGGTGGAGTAAGGCTGCCACCGTTAAGATGTATCTAAGAATATGTAGATTGATGGAGCAAAGCTGTCAAACTGCAAAAATGTATCTAAGAACATTTAGATTGGTGGGACAAGGCTGTAACACTGCTAAGATGTATCTAAGAACATGTAGAATGGTGGGACAAGGCTGTCACACTGTAAAGATGTATCTAAGAACATGTAGATTTGTAGGACAATGTGGCCACCCAGTTAAGATGTATCTAAGAACATGTAGATTGGTGGGGCAAAGGTTGTCACCCTGTTAAGATGTATCTAAGAACATGTAAAATAGTGGTACAAGGCTGTCACCCTCTTCAAATGTATTTAAGAACATGTTAATAGTGGGCCAAGGCTGACAGACTGAATAGTGGACCAAGGCTGACACACTAGAGAAATCAATATGTAAAATGGTGGGGCAAGGCGGTCACACCTAGCAATGAACAAGTAGAATTGTGGGACAAGGCTGCCACTCCATTAAGATGTATCTAGGAACATGTATTTTGGTGGGACAAGGCTGTAACACTGCTAAGATGTATCTAAGAAAATGTAGAATGGTGGGAAAAAGCAGTCACCCTGCTATGATATATCTAAGAACATGTCGAATGGTGTTGTAAGGCTGCCACCCTGTTAAGATGTATCTACGAACATGTATATTGATGGGGCAAGGCTGTCACCCTGTTAAGATGTATCTAAGAACATGCAGATTGGTGGGAAAAAGCTGTCACCCTGCTAAGATGTATCTAAGAACATGTCGAATTGTGGAGTAAGGCTGCCATCGTTAAGATGTATCTAAGAATATGTAGATTGATGGAGCAAAGCTGTCAAACTGCAAAAATGTATCTAAGAACATTTAGATTGGTGGGACAAGGCTGTAACACTGCTAAGATGTATCTAAGAACATGTAGATTTGTGGGACAATGCGACCACCCTGTTAAGATGTATCTAAGAACATGTAGATTGGTGGGGAAAGGTTGTCACCCTGTTAAGATGTATTTAAGAACATGTAAATAGTGGACCAAGGCTGACACACTAGAGAAATCAATATGTAAAATGGTGGGGCAAGGCTGTCACACCTAGCAATGAACAAGTAGAATTGTGGGACAAGGCTGCCACTCTATTAAGATGTATCATGGAACATGTATTTTGGTGGGACAAGGCTGTAACACTGCTAAGATGTATCTAAGAACATGTAGAATGGTGGGACAAGGCTGTCACACTGTAAAGATGTCTCTATGAACATGTAGAAATGTGGGACAAGGCTGTCACACTGCATAAATGTATCTAAGGACATGTAGGTTTGTGGAGCCGGGCAATTTTCGTGCACGGGCGGGCACCTGGGTAAAACCACCGACGTTCCGCAAGCCAGCTGGATAGCTTCCTCACATAAAGATTCCTAGGCCCCTGAGGGATCGAACCTACAGCGGTGAGGGGCAAGTGATTTCAAGTCAAGAGATGTTAACCACTCGCCCACGGACACCCCCAACCTGCTATGATATATCTAAGAACATGTCGAATGGTGGAGTAAAGCTGCCACCCTGTTAAGATGTATCTACTAATAAGTAGATTGATGGAGCAAAGCTGTCAAACTGCAAAATTGTATCTAAGAACATGTAGATTGGTGCAGCAAGGCTGTAACTCTGTATCTAAGAAAATGTAAAATAGTGGTACAAGGCTGTCAGTTTGTTAAAATGTATCTAAGAACATGTAAAATAGTGGGCATGGCTGACACCCTTTTATTATGTATCTAAGAACATCTATAATGGTGGGGCATGACTGTCACCCTGTTAAGATGTATTTAAGAACATATAAATAGTGGACCAAGGCAGACACACTGAATAGTGGACCAAGGCTGACACACTAGAGAAATCAACACATGTAAAATGGTGGGGCAAGGCTGTCACACCTAGCAATGAACAAGTAGAATTGTGGGGCAAGGCTGCCACTCCATTAAGATGTATCTAGGAACATGTATATTGGTGGGACAAGGCTGTAACACTGCTAAGATGTACCCAAGAACATGTAGATTGGTGGGACAAGGCTTTAACACTGCTAAGATGTATCTAAGAACATTTAGATTGGTTGGGCAACTGAGCTGTCACTCTGTTAAGATGTATCTAAGAACATGTAGAATAGTGGCACAAGGCTGTCACCCTGTTAAAATGTATTTAAGAACATGTAAAATAGTGGGCATGGCTGACACCCTTTTATTATGTATCTAAGAACATCTATAATGGTGGGGCATGACTGGCATCCTGTTAAGGTGTATCTAAGAACATGTAGAATGGTGGGACAAGGCTGTCACACTGTTAAGATGTATCTAAGAACATGTAAAATGGTGGAGCAAGGCTGCGTCCCTGTTAAGATGTATCTACGAACATGTAGATTGGTGGGACAATGCTGTCACACTGTAAAGATGTATCTACGAACATGCAGAATGGTCGGACAAGGCTATAACACTGCTAAGATGTATCTAAGAACATGTAGGTTGGTGGGGCAAGGCTGTCACACTGGCAATGAACATGTAGAATGGTGGGACAAGGCTGTAACACTGCTAAGATGTATCTAAGAACATGTAGGTTGGTAGGGCAAGGCTGTCACACTGACAATGAACATGTAGAATGGTGTAACAATGCTGCCAACCTCTTAAAATGTATCTAAGAACATGTAGAATGGTGGAACAAGGCTGTAACTCTGCTAAGATGTATCTAAGAACAAGTAGAATGGTGGGGCAAGGCTGCCACTCTCTTAAAATGTATCTAAGAATATGTAGAATAGTTGGCCAAGGCCGACACACTAGAGAAATCAACATGCAAAATGGTGGGGCAAGGTTGTCACTCCATTAAGATGGAGCATGTATATTGGTGGGACAAGGCTGTCACACTGCAAAAATGTATCTAAGAACATGTAGATTGGTGAAGCAAGGTTGCCACCCTTCTAAGATGTATCTAAGAACATGTATAGTTGTGGGACAAGACAGAAACACTGCTAAGATGTATCTAAGAACATGTGGAATAGTGGTACAAGGCTGTCACCTTGTTAAAATGTATCTAAGAACTTGTAAAATAGTGGGCCAAGGCTGAAACACTAGAGAATTCAACAGGTAAAATGGTGGGGTAAGGCTGTCACACTAGCAATAAACATGTAGAATGGTGGGGCAAGGCTGCCACTCCGTTAAGATGCATCTAGGAACATGTATATTGGTGGGAAAAAGGCTGTAACACTGCTTAGATGTATCTAAGAACATGTAGATTGGTGGAGCAAGGCTGCCACCCTGTTAAAATGTATCTAAGAACATGTAAAATAGTGGGCCAAGGCCGACACCCTAAATAGTGGGCCACACTTGAAATGAAGAAGTATAATGGTGGGGCAAGGCTGATACTCCATTAAGATGTATCTAGGAACATGAAGAATGGTGGGGCTAGGTTGTAACAATACAAACTAGAATGAATTCGAAGGCGCGGCCGTCGTAAAATACCCACGTTTTATACACACAAGTCACTTCCCACCGCCACCCTACACCCCCCTCCCACACACACACAGCCCCATAGTATATACAATGTAATCCCTTCATCAAATGATCATTTCAGAAATAAATTTTGAATAAATTGACCCCCTGTTACCCTCCCACCTCCTCCAACCCAAACCCCAGGGAAGACGTCCGATATATGTCTATATGAAAAACATGCAAAATCTCAATATACAAAATTTGGATCCTCGGGGCATGGCCATTTTTTACCCCGGGGACTTCATTTGAACAAATTCGAAAGTCTAGGCGTTGGCAATCATTTTAAAAGAAAAACTGTTGAAATCTGTCCTGCGGTTCTGGAGAAGAAGATTTTTTAAGGTTTCAACCATATATGGTAATGACGGCCATCTTGGATGTCGCGCTGACCTAATTTTAGAAAAATCCAAAAAGCATTCATCTAAGGATCATCCATGTGAAGTTTAGTCAAAATTAGCCAAGCGGTTTCTGAGGAGAAGTCGTTTGAAGAAAAGTTAACGACAACAGACGACAGACGGACGACGGACGCAGAGTGATCCCAATAGATCACCTTGAGCCTTCGGCTCAGGTGATCTAAAAATGATATCGTAATTGAATTTTTAGTTTATTTGACCTTTTGACCCCCGCTGAGGGCCCCTGGGCTCGGAGCCAAAAATAATAGTGCTCTTGCACGCCCGTCATCATATGGTGACGTAATACCCTAAGTTTGGTTAAATTCGGTTCAGCGGTTTAGGAGGAGATGCGGTGACGGGACCAGTTGACAGACGGAGGGACAGCCGGACAGATGGATGGATGGACAGACGGACAAACGGAGGCAATTTTAATTTTTCCCTGTGTTTTTCAAAAACGTGGGTATAATGAACATGCAGAATGGTTGGGCAAGGCTGTCACACTGTTAAAATGTATCAAATGACAGGTAGAATGGTGGTGCAAGGCTGTCACTGTGTTAATATGTATCTAAGAACATGTACAATGGTGAGGCAAGGCTGTCACACTAGAAATTCATATGTATAATTGTGGAACAAGATTATCACACTGTTAAGATATATCTAAAAACATGTAAAACGGTGGGGGCAAGGCTGTCACACTACAAATGAACATGTAGAAAGGTTGGGCAAGAATGTCACCCTGTTAAGATGTATTTAAGAACATGTAGAATGGTCGGGTAAGGCCGTCACTCAGTTAAGGTGTATATAATGCACCTATCAATGTTTGGCCCTACAGGGGTGGGAGGCGGCGGGCTGACTATGGGGATATAGATAATTTGTAAAATTTGGTGTCTAATTTCCACCCCTGGAGCAAAGTATTGCAAACGGTGATTTTCGGCACCGGGTCTAGAATCCGGCCAAGTCTATTTCCCAGGAGGCGGTCTTGCAGGCCCGATCTAAATCCCGCAAGTCCAATATATGCCCGTCGACCCCCGGTGGGGCAAAACATTGATAGGTGCATAAGTACATGTAACATGGTGGGGCAAGGCTGTCATCTTTTTAAGATGTACCTAACTACATGTAGAATGGTGGGGCAAAGCTATCACACTAGAAATGAACATTGCTGTTAGTTTCTCTGGATGTGGACTTTATTGTTAGCGAATTCCTTTTGATGGGATGTAGTTTTGTTTGCACTGTCTTGTCTATTTGAGCGCTGAAGACAGGATAATAGGGAGGATTGTGTACACATAAAATCGATTCAAACTAACATGTAGGCCCTATTGCCTACTGACCGTTCCAAGTTGATAACCATGTCGTCACCACCCTTTGTTGTATTTTGTCTTCTTCATTGTATAATCAATTAAATATTGCTCCTTGTTTGTAGTATTGTTTGGATCTACGATGCCATTGCGTTTGGATGCTGTGGTTTCTATAGGGCCCTATATCTCATTTATGTAGAATGGTGGGGCAACGCTGTCACACTGTTAAGATGCATCTTAGAACATGTAGAATTGTGGGGCAAGGCTGCCACCCTGTTAAGATGTATCCAAGAAATTAACATGTAGAATGGCGCACTATGGCGGTCACTTTTTAAGATGTATCCAAGAAATGTAAAATGGTTGGACAGTTTAGGAACATTGTGTGTAAAGGAATAAAATCTGCAAGGAAATTGAATAAATACTGCAGGGAAATGGAATAAACAGGAAAAGGAATAACAAATGTAAGGAAAAGGAATAAACTCTGTAAGGAAAAGTAAGGAAAAGGAATAAACTCTGTCAGGAAAAGGAATAAACTCTGTAAGAAAAAGAATAAACTCTGTAAGGAAAAGTAGTAAACAGGAAAAGTAATAAACACTGTAAGGAGAAGGAATAAAATCTATAAACATGATAAAGGAAAGGAATACACAGGAAAAGGAATAAATAATGTAAGGAAAAGGAACAAACTAAGTAAATAAAAGGAATAAATACTGTAAGGCAAAGGTTAAACAGGAAAAGGAATAAACAGGAAAAGGAATAAACACTGCATGGAGAAAGAATAAACAGTAAAAGGAATAAACACTGTAAGGGGAAGGAATACTCTGTAAGGAAAAGGAATAAACAGGAAAAGAATAAACACTGCAAGAAGAAGGAATAAACTATAAAGAAAAAAAATCAACTGAAAAAGGAATATACACTGTAAGGAGAAGGAATAAACACTGTAAGGAAGAGGAATAAACACTAAGGAGAAGGAATAAACACTGTAAGGAGAAGGAAAGGAAAAAAACAATGTAATGAAGGAATAAGCACTATTAGTTATCAGTGCCAAGGCTTTGAAAATTAAAATTGAAAATTACATACAAAGTAAAACAACAATAAAACTTCACACTTCTTCAGCATGATCCAATAAATACATCTGAAAAAGGCCTATAACTCTTTGAATCCCATATTTTAATTATTTTCCTTTGAAAACAGTTTAACCTGGAACTAAACCTTGCCTTTTTATTTCTTACTTATCAGTGCTAAGGTTTTGAAAATTAAATTGAAAATTACTCATAAAATAAAAGTTCAAATGGATATCAGTAAACCATAAGCCTAGATTTGAGGAATATAGAGGTAACAACCTTTAAAAGAGATTTGAATATCCTAAAATATAGTCAATGGATAATAATGTACTAGCATTAGAAAAATGTAGTTCTTTTCATTAGTTTAAAAAAATGTTTTTCAATGGTTTACATCCATATATACAGTGTACAATTATATTAAAGGATTTAAACAAAATATTTTCACGTCGGAGGCAATAATATTTTGGAAATATAACATTATTCTTTTCCACTTTTGCCAAATTTAGGGTAGGAGGGTCAGTAAACCTAAAAATAAAGCAAGAAATGGCCTTATAGGCTAAATATAAACCCAGCACAACGTTTACCAAATGAAACAATTGCAGATGCCTATGTGTAACTACTAGTCAAGCAGTTTATTCATTAGGTTCATATCCAAAATACAAGTGTTAGAGTGTTGACAAGGCAAAATATATAGCACTTTCCATTAAATCAAGGGCCATAACTCTTAACTATCCATCAACTATTTCATCAATATTAAAACTCTGGCCAAGTTTGGTAAAGATCAGATACAAAATGAAGGTGCTAAAACTTAGCTTAAACTCAACTTTGGATGACCGACGACAGACAACAGACCATGGCATAAGCCCTAATGGCCATTGGCCAGTAGAGCTAAAAAGAGAGAATGAAAAATATTACGTTTACCAAATGAAGCAATTGCAGATGCCTATGTATAACTACCAGTCAAGCAGTATATTCATTAGGTTCAGATTCAAAATATAAGTTAAGAATGTCGACAAGGCAAAATATATAGCATTTTCCATTAAATCAAGGGCCATAACCCTGTTAATTATCCAAAATACATTTTTTTAATTCATTAATATTAAACCTCTCGCCAAGTTTGGTAAAGATAGGATACAAAATGGAGGTGCTAGAGCTTAGCTTAAACTTAACTGACTTTGGCCGACTGATGATAGACAACAGACCATAGCATAAGCCCTACTGGCCACTGGCCAGTAGAGCTAAAGAGACAATGACAAATCTTAGATTAAAAAACTTAAAGGGACACACGACAATCTTGATGTTTTTAAAACTCGCGGCATTCTGATAAATCGAGACACAAATTTTAATGTTTGATAAAACCTTCAAGATTGCCATGTGTCCCTTTAAGATTTCTGAAAGCAGTCCTACCTTTTACCAAGTAGATGGATTCAGTCAGTCTCTGTCACTGTCATCTGGCCTTTATCATATGATGCTGATAGTTCATATAGCTGAAATATAACAAGAGGTCATGATCATGAAGCACTTTACTTTTTGTTAAGTTTCTGTGAGGAAAACTGCCATCTCCCAATGACACCCGCCATCCCCCAATGACACCCGCCATCCCCCAATCACACGCACCATGCCCCAATCACACGCACCATCCCCCAATCACACCCACCATCCCCCAATGACACCTGCCATCCCCCAATCACACCCGCCATCCCCCAATCACACCCACCATCCCCCAATCACACCTGCCATCCCCCAATCACACCCACCATCCCCCAATCACACCTGCCATCCCCCAATCACACCCACCATCCCCCAATCACACCCGCCATCCCCCAATCACACCCCCCATTCCCCAATCACACCCACCATCCCCCAATCACACCTGCCATCCCCCAATCACACCCACCATCCCCCAATCACACGCACCATGCCCCAATCACACCCACCATCCCCCAATCACACCTGCCATCACCCAATCACAGCCACCATCCCCCAATCACACCCACCATGCCCCAATCACACCCACCATCCCCCAATCACACCTGCCATCACCCAATCACACCTGTCATCCCCCAATCACACGCACCATGCCCCAATCACACCCACCATCCCCCAATCACACCCACCATCCCCCAATCACACCCACCATCCCCCAATCACCCACCATCCCCCCAATCACACCCACCATCCCCCAATCACACCTGCCATCCCCCAATCACACCTGCCATCCCCCAATCACACCCACCATCCCCCAATCACACCTGCCATCCCCCAATCACACCTGCCATCCCCCAATCACACCTGCCATCCCTCAATCACACCCGCCATCCCCCAATCACACCATACAATAAATAGTAGTCTAAGCAGTAAATAACAATTAGGATTATATAATCAGATTATTGGATTCATTCAGAAAATTAATAATAACAAGAGGTCAATGACCTTGAAGCTCTACTGATTGATTTTGATTTCAGGAAGTAGCCACTACAAACGTTTTCTGAAAAATTATTTTTAGCCGTGGCGGCCATCTTGAATTTCCGGCCGACCTGAAATTTTGCTAGGATCAATAAGACATCAAGAGCAATATTCCTATGAAGTTTCATGAAAATCCGTCATGTAGTTTCAGAGGAGTAGTCGCTACAAGTTTTCATTATATAACTCTATGTAAACAAAGATGATCGCTGACAGCCATGTTTAACATCAAATCAAAACGATTTTTGACAAGGACCAACATCATGTCATGCTGATCATTTTAGAAAAAGTCGCATATCAATATCACTTATAGTTTTCAAGAAGTAGTCGCTACAAACTTGTATTTTGAAAATCTATTTTTAGCTGTGGTGGTCATCTTGAATTTCTGGCCGATCTGAAATTTTGCTAGGATCAATAAGAAATCAAGAGCAACATTCGTGTGAAGTTCCATGAACATCCGTCAAGTAGTTTCAGAGGAGTAGTCGCTACAAGTTTTTACTATATAACTCTATGTAAACAAAGATGGCCACTGGCAGCCATGTTTTACATCAATCAAAATAATGTTCGACTGGGATCAACATCATGTCATGCTGATCATTTTAGAAAAAGTCCCATCTCAACATCACTTATAGTTATCAAGAAGTAGTCGCTACAAACTTATATTTTAAAAATCTATTTTTAGCTGTGGTGGTCATCTTGAATTTCTGGCCGATCTGAAATTTTGCTAGAATCAATTAGACATCAAGAGCAACATTCCTGTAAAGTTTCATGAAAATCCGCCAAGTAGTTTCAGAGGAGTAGTCGCTACAATTTTTAACTATATAACTCTATGTAAACAAAGATGGCCGCTTGCAGCCAAGTTTAACGTCGAATCAAAACGATTTTTGACAAGGACAAACATCATGTCATGCTGATCATTTTAGAAAAAGTCCCATATCAATATCACTTATAGTTTTCAAGAAGTAGTCTCTACAAATAAAAGTTTACGGACGGACAGACAGACGGACGGACGGACAGACGGACGACGGACGCCGCACCACGGCATAAGCTCTGCTGATCTCAGATCAGTAGAGCTAAAAACATATATTTTTTCTCACATATGTTTTGCATTTCTTAGAACAGATTTTATCTTATTAACCCCCAAAATTTAATCGGGTTACTCTTTCATCATGAACATTCCACATTTGAAGTTTCATGAGTTTTGCTTCAGCGGGAGACAAGTTACAGAGCAAACAAGGATTATCATGATCATATCTTGGTGACCTTCAACTTTGACCAACGGACCTCCATTTCAATAGGCAACATCCTATCACCACAGGCAGTCCATCCATGCAGTTTCATGAGATTTGCTCAAGGTGGAAAGGAGTTGCAGAGCGGATAAGGATTTTCATGATCAGGTAATGTTGGTCTGACCTACGGACATCAAAATCAATAGCGGTTATCCTCTCACCACAGGCAGTCCACCCATGAAGTTATATGAGATTTGCTCAAGGCGGAAGGAGTTGCAGAGCAGAAAAGGATGTGTCTATAGGCGTACAGAACTTTTTTAAAATGATAGTCATAAATATATATAAAGATCCAATAAGGCAGTAGCATTTTACTAAGAGAGAAATAACTGTTGGGTTAAAGTTCTGCCGTAATTAATCCAGAATTAATTATATTAATATTATCTAACATTTAAAAGTTATTTTATCTTCAACTAGAAACATGTCCATGGGACACAGATTCCCCCGCTGTAACATTTATTTTAAAAAAAATTATCATTCCAAGGGGCATAACTCTCGAAGTACAGGGGCGATGTGGCCAAACATTGAAATTGGCCGAGACATTGTACAATTTGACCAAGTTTGGAGAAGATTGGATAACAATTACCCAAGTTTGAGTACAGAAACCATAACTTTCACTATTCCAAGGGCCATAACACTGGAACTACTGTGACGATGGGACTGATTATTGAACTTGGTCGAGAAATTGTGCCCATATACTATTTGACCAAGTCTGATAACAATTAGCTAAGTTAGAGTGCTGACATCGTTTTTGCGTGGACGAACGGGCGAACACACAGACCGCATGGACAGACAAGGGTAACACTATATGCCCCTTCACCATGCTTCATGGTATTAAATAAATATATATATATATAAACAGTTATAAAAGATTGTGAATTCTACATGTCATGAAATACATAATTATAAAGGTAAACAGTAATATAACCTTGCTTTTTATTATCATTGAACAAGGATATCTGCAGCACCGATGGATGCTCCCTAAAGTAGAAGCTTTGTGTAAATGAAGTTTTATCAGTGGTCATAAAGTTATAGGGAAAATGTTTATTCAAATAAACTGATGTAGGTCTGTTTGTTATTATTGTTCACTTATTTTCTCAGACAAGGTCAACAGCAATAACATATTGGTGCATATCAAGTAAAAGATGTACGTCTATCCGTTACATTCCAGACAAGATGCTGAAAAACATGCTATACCAAAATAAATGTAAGTACAAAGTGGGATACTTCTGTATTTACTCGAGCAATAATTACAGTCATGGACCACATTTGTAGTGTTCAAGTTATGCTCCTGAAAATAATTATAAGTATAAAATTAAAAGAACAATCTAATTTGAATATCTGGTTATTATTTTAGTTTACGTTAAACCTATTTATTTTACAAAAATTGTGAAACAAGCCTATGGCCTATAACAACCCTATGGCTTATACCAAGCACACTAGTTGGGTTATGATTATTAATTATGTAAAAAGCACTTCCTAGGTGTGAGGTCAACCTTGACCTTTGACCTTCTAACAAAACCCAAAAACAAATAACAAATGAGTGTGGGTGACCTTGATCTTTGACCTACTTCCCCCAACACAATAGGCCAGAGATTTTGGTCATAATTACAACAAATTCTACAAAGCAAAGGGTTTCAAATTACTTTTGATTTAAAGGGACACTGTCCGTAAGTAAGCAGATATTGAGCATAACCAAATAACTGTCTGACTTTTATTCAGTGAATGTATACATGAAAACATGAGGATAGACCCTAAGAAGTATGTAGGAATATATTCGTGATTTTAAAAAAAAAAAGTTTTATTATATGTAAATAAAGTGGGACCCACAATATTTACCTTTTCTGCGATCAAAAGACTTCCATTAGCGCATTATGTTTTCACCGTAGTATGTATCGAGTAATATGTATAGCCCGCTTACCTCAGTCGAGAGCGATGTCCGACTACTTTACTCTCGCGCACACTATTATTACTGCGAGTGTAAAGAAAAGGTCATTTTAGTTGGGGCTGCGAGTTCAAACGCACGAAGTGGATTTTCTTTCTTTTTTGTACCCAATTGAATTCCGTTGAACAATCTTGCTTTTAATTAGTAAATACTGAATAATGTTTAGTGTGTAATGTTTGCGAACATAATTATTGTGTGTTTTATAAGCTAAAAGTTACGGACAGTGTCCCTTTAAAGACTGTATAATTTGGTTTAATATGTAAAAACAACAAATGCTTGTCTTTTGAATTTTATTCAAAATACTTTCTATACACAAGTATTATAAAACCATCCCTGATATTGAATGCTTTATGAGATATTTGCATTATAGGAAAGATATTGAAGGAATTATTGTGTTGTCTAAGAACAAACTTGAAGAACACAATGCCAAATGGAACTTTGTTGACATTTGAGAAATGAAATAGAGATAGAAGGTTAATAAATAATGATCACTTTCCGTAGATATACCTCTTACTATACTCATACTATATTCTTTTTTCTATATTTCCATCATCTACCTTTCTCTCTATATATTTCTACTAAACTAAACATTTTCTTCATATATTGTAATTTATTGTTGAATATAATTTCGTAATAATTGACGGATTTTCACAAAACTTTCCCCGTGTGGTTGCCGGGGTAGAATACAACCACTGCAAACACACCGTCACATGCAGAGGGGTAGGACCCCTCCATTCATATTCATTTTGTCATTTTTTTGTTCATGCTCATTAAAGGTCTTCATCATGACCCCTGCATTGTTTCAGGCGCCATCTCGCTCACATCACTAAGAGCAGTGGCAATTAAACAATAAACGTGGCTCCAGCGTAAATGGAGTTTTTACGATAGAATTTGCAGCAACTCTGCAGTTCAGGGTGAGAAGGTTCTAGGCCCATTTTCCATATTTTATCTCGATGTACATGGAAGATGAGCCTGGCATGTTCATGCCTGTTAGGCGCCATATAACCTGTAATGTGTTGGTGCGCCTTAAAACCCCAATTCAATTCAATTCAATTCGTAATAATTGCTTTTGTATATTATTGTATTGAAAAGAAATAAAACATTAAAAACAAAAAAATATCACAAAGTGTGACAGCTAATAGATGTTTTTACAATGCAGATATGGATGACTTCTGCTTCTATGTCACACCTCGGTCTGGATTGAGATACAAAGTCATATGGCTCATTTAATGGGAGAAACAACTTATCCTATTTCACATTGATAGAAGTGCCTCAACGCTATTCAAAATACAAAGGGGCGCTTCTAAAAAACTAAAATTATTAGGGTACAAAATCGATAATTTATTGAATTTTGATTTGTTTTGATTTTTAGATGCACAAGATACAAAATCAAGAATGTACTAAATTATTTTTAGCCATGGTGGCCATCTTGAATTTCCGGCCGACCTGAAATTTTGCTAGGATCAACTAGATATTAAGAGCAACATTCCTGTGAAGTTTCATGAAAATCCGTCGAGTAGTTTCAGAGGAGTAGTCGCTACAAGTTTTTACTATATAACTCTCGGTAAACAAAGATGGCCGCTGCAGCCATATTTAACGTCAAATCAAAATGATTTTCAACAAGGACCAACATCAAGTCATGCTGATCGTTTTGGAAAAAGTTCCATATCAATATCACTTATAGTTTTCAAGAAGTAGTTGCTACAAACTTATTTTTTAAAAATCTATTTTTAGCGGTGGTTATCTTGGATTTCACAAAGTGATTTTTTGCTAGGATCAACTAGACATCGTTGGCAACATTCCTGTAAAGTTCCATGAACATCCATCCAGTAGTTTCAGACGAGTAGTCGCTACAAAAAAGTTTACGGACAGATGGACGACGGACGACGCACCACGGCATAAGCTCTGCTGATTAAAGATCAGCAGAGCTAAAAATGGAAACTTGAAATTTTTATTTAATAATATGCAAGCAGGTTTCAAGTCAAAATGATGCTGGATTAATACCTTGATATGCTAATTTTAATACTTGATAAAAACTTTAAGATTGCCGTGTGTCCCTTTAAAGAGACTGAAATCTGTATGGCAACTATTTTGTAAGAAATTAACAAAATGAACAAAGTTGCATGGTCAGGGTTAATGATGGTAGTAACATATTATTGATGAAGTTCTATGTAAGTGTGTATGAAGTTTGATGGTAGTAACATATTATTGATGAAGTTCTATGTAAGTGTGTATGAAGTTTGATGGTAGTAACATATTTTTGATGAAGTTCTATGTAAGCGTGTATGAAGTTTGATGGTAATAACATATTATTGATGAAGTTCTATGCAAGTGTGTATGACGTATGATAGTAGTAACATATTATTGATGAAGTTATATGTAAGTGTGTATGAAGTTTGATGGTAGTAACATATTATTGATGAAGTTATATGTAAGTGTGTATGAAGTTTGATGGTAGTAACATATTTTTGATGAAGTTCTATGTAAGTGTGTATGACGTTTGATGGTAGTAACATATTATTGATGAAGTTCTATTAAGTGTGTATGAAGTCTGATGGTAGTAACATATTATTGATGAAGTTCTATGCAAGTGTGTATGAAGTTTGATGGTAGTAACATATTATTGATGAAGTTCTATGTAACTGTGTATGACGTATGATGGTAGTAACATATTATTGATGAAGTTCTATGTAAGCGTGTATGACGTATGATGGTAGTAACATATTATTGATGAAGTTCTATGTAAGTGTGTATGACGTATGATGGTAGTAACATATTATTGATGAAGTTCTATGTAAGTGTGTATGAAGTATGATGGTAGTAACATATTATTGATGAAGTTCTATGTAAGCGTGTATGAAGTTTGATGGTAGTAACATATTATTGATGAAGTTCTATGTAAGCGTGTATGACGTATGATGGTAGTAACATATTATTGATGAAGTTCTATGTAAGTGTGTATGACGTATGATGGTAGTAACATATTATTGATGAAGTTCTATGTAAGTGTGTATGACGTATGATGGTAGTAACATATTATTGATGAAGTTCTATGTAAGTGTGTATGACGTATGATGGTAGTAACATATTATTGATGAAGTTCTATGTAAGCGTGTATGAAGTTTGATGGTAGTAACATATTATTGATGAAGTTCTATGTAAGTGTGTATGAAGTATGATGGTAGTAACATATTATTGATGAAGTTCTATGTAAGTGTGTATGACGTATGATGGTAGTAACATATTATTGATGAAGTTCTATGTAAGTGTGTATGAAGTATGATGGTAGTAACATATTATTGATGAAGTTCTATGTAAGCGTGTATGACGTATGATGGTAGTAACATATTATTGATGAAGTTCTATGTAAGTGTGTATGAAGTATGATGGTAGTAACATATTATTGATGAAGTTCTATGTAAGTGTGTATGACGTATGATGGTAGTAACATATTATTGATGAAGTTCTATGTAAGTGTGTATGAAGTTTGAAAGCTTTATGGCTTTTGATATCTGCATAATGGACATATTGAAAAACTGTAAATTTAGTGGGAAAAGTAGGTCAGTGTCTTAATATTGACTTACTTCTGCCAGGAATATACTGCTATTATGTAGATGAAAATGTGTGAAGTTTCAAAGCTCTACAGCTTCTGGTGTCTGAGAAGTGATTGATTGAATTGGATTTTATAGTCGCACCAACAGCTAAGGTCATATGGCGACTTTCCAGCTTCCATTGGTGGAGGAAGACCCCAGGTGCCCCTCTGGGCAATTTTCGTGCACGGGCGGGCACCTGGGTAGAACCACCGACGTTCCGCAAGCCAGCTGGATAGCTTCTTTACATAAAGATTCCTAGGCCCCTGAGGGATCGAACCTACAGCGGTGAGGGGGCAAGTGATTTCAAGTCAGAGACGTTAACCACTCGGCAACGGACGCCCCAGTGTCTGAGAAGTGAACTTAACCAAAGATTTGAATGTTTGTACACTGCAGTGGGGATAGATGCATGCAGATGAACTTACAGATGGATGCACAAGAGTTACACTAAAAGCCTGCTCCACTTTCATGGGTGCTTAATAATTATCTACCATGCTCCAGTCTTGTGTTGTGCTATACTGTGGTAACTTACCTCGCATTTTAAAAGCAGTAAACACTGTGTGAGCTGTTAAAGCCTTTGTCCTCTGCTAGCATGGAGACTGCGGCATTAATCTTGCTGGTTTGAATCCTCCGAGCATTCTTCCGTCTTCACAAAATAACAATTCTTCCAATTACTGCAAAAGAAAGTTTTATTGCTATAAAATTTAAGAATACGGTTAAATGAAGAAGCTTTGAACAAACTGTAACATTACAACATTCAAACAGTTTATTTACAGCATTTTACAGATGAGCTGGGAAATTAAACACAATATTATATAATATTATATAATATACCTCGCCGTCAGTATCTTTAGAAACGGTGTACACACGTTGTAAAATGTGGCTGTTGTTGCCGGGATAGCTATTTTAAAATGTGAGTTAATTACACATAGTACTGTGTCCTAAAGACAGTTTATGTATTCTACCAAAGTCATGCAACCGTTCTGCAATATGGCTCATTTTTATTTAGTTCAAGTTTGATGGAAATGCCTTCTCATGATTATACAGCATGTACAGTGCCAACATTTGTCTCAATTAAAGTAAAAAAAGTTGAGTTGAATTGGTCTCAATCTCAATTATGGCATGTTCTAAAAATAGAGAAACTGTCAATGATTTCAGCGAATTGTTCATCAATTTACTTACACGGTATATATACAAAAGTATAGGTATATTACGTCGGACATCGCACTGAGATGTTTACACAATATAATTTATGACGTCATTGAGATTTAACCCAGATTTGTCCCTATCGCAGTTTTATCACCCAACACAACAGGGTGACTATGATATGCAGGGGCGTTCCTGTCGCTAATTTAGGTATACGCACAATCAAGTTTTTGATTCACAAATGTGCCTAAGCCCCCTATACCTTCAGTTTTTATTGCATTTTTCGCCTTTTTTATTTGTTTCTTCTTTAATAGCCTGTACGCACGTGCGTCAGTGTGTATGCCCAGGTACGCCCCTGTATGGTACCAACATGAATGAACATTCCAGGCTTACTAATCCATGTATACCAATGTAAACAAGAGCTGTCGGAGAACAGCGCAGCTCGACTATTCGATTTTTCGGAGAATAATAAATTTATAGCTAGTATATACCATCAGAAAACAAGGCTACAACAATGTGGGGTGGGGTTGGGAGCACAACATAACTATGTGTAAGAATTGACCAGACCTACACAGAAATATGTAAAAAAAAAAAAAAAAAAAAAAAAAAAAAAAAAAACGAGTTTTGAGTGGGGTGCGGTGTGAGGGTGGGAGAGAGGCGGGGGTGGATGGTAGAGGAGTGGGGGTTGTGAGGGCAACATATATGTGTAAGAAGCTATGTAATAATTCACCAAAACAACACAAAAATATGAAGAAAAAAAAATAAAACCTCGAGTTTGAGTGGGGATGGGGTAGAGGCGTGGGGTGGGGGGGGGGGGGGGGGGGGGGGGGGGGGGGGGGGGGGGGGGGGGGGGGGGGGGGGGGGGGGGGAAGGGAGAGTGGGGCAACATATATGTGTAAGAACAAAAGCAACACAGAAATATGTAAAAAAAATAAAAAGTTTCAAGTGGGGGTGGGGTGGTGGGAGCGGTGGGGGGGCGGGGGCGGGGGGGGGGGGGGGGGGGGTCGTAATGTGGTCGTAAACATTTACCTGATGCAAAAAAAAATCCAGTGAGGGTGAATTGTGGGGGACAGCGGGGGAGAGGCGGGAGTGGGTTGGGGGCGGGGGTTGGGGGCAAAATATATGTGTAAGAATTGACTAAAACAACAAAAAAAATATGTAAAAAAAAAAAAAAGTTTCAAGTGGGGGGAGGGGGGGGGGGGGGGAGAGGCGGGGGGGGGGGGGTTGGGGGATGGGAAGTTTGCAATATATATGTGTAAGAAATGACTAAAACAACACAGAAATATGTAAAAAAAACAACAACAAAATTAGATTTTCAAGTGGGGATTGGGTGGGGGAGCGTGGGTGGGGGGTGGGGGAGCGTGGGTGGGGTGTGGGGGGGGGTGGATGGGGCAACATATATATGTGTAAAAATTGACTAAAACGACAAAGAAATATATAAAAAAAAAAAAAAATCAAGTCTGGTGCGGGGTAGGGTAGGGGTGATGGGGTGAGAGGCGGGAGTGCGTTGGGGGTTTGGGGGGGGGGGGGGGGGGGGGGGGGGGGGGGGGCAACATATGTGTGTAAGAATTGACTAAAACAACAAAGAAATATGTAAAAAAAAAAAAAAAAGGTGTGGGGCGTGGTAGGTGGGGTGATAGGGTGAGAGGCAGGAGGCGGGGGGTGGGGGGGGGGAAGGGTTGCAACATATATTTGTAAGAACTGACAAAAGCAACACAGAAATATGTAAAAAAAAAAAAAAATAATAATTCAAGTTTGGGGCGGGGTGCGGGTGGAGGGGGGTGATGGCGTGAGGGGCAGGGGGGTGTTGTGGTGGGGGCAGGAGGGTTGCAACATATATGTGTAAGAATTGACTAAAACAACACAGAAATATTTTAAAAAAATAAAAAAAAATTCAAGTGGTGGGTGGGGTGATGGGGTGAGAGGCGGGGGTGGGGAGGTGGGGGTTGACGGGGAGGGTTGCAACATATTTGTGTAAGAATTGACAAAAGCTCACAGAAATATGTAAAAAAAAAAAAAATTCAAGTCTGGGGCGGGCAGGGGTGGGGGGAGGTGATGGGGTGAGAGGCGTGGGGGTGGGGTGGTGGGGGCGGGGAGGGTTGCAACATATATGTGTAAGAACTGACAAAAGCAACACAGAAATATGTAAAAAAAAAAAAAAGTTTCAAGTCTGGGGCGGGGGGCGGGTGGGGGGGTGATGGGGTGAGAGGCAAAAAAAATAAACAATTACCGTTTTCTATAGAATCAACTATTTATATTAAGAAAACATATTCCCTATGATATAATAAAATTTAGATAAAACACGGAAGTGACGAGAAATTTGATTTATAAGTAATTGATTACAGGCCGACGTCAATAATTGTTACTTTATGACGTTGTCATCTAACGTCGGAAGGGACGTTTTTGTGTGTTGTGGCTCATATATATCTTGTCATCAGTAGGTTTAGAAATGGTGTACACATTTTGTAACATTTGACTTTTGTTGGCGGGATAGCTACTTTAATTCCATGTAATATTCCAGAGAAATCCCAAGATGTTTTCTAGAAAAAGGTAGTGCTAGAGAAAGCACACAACTGTGCTGTTGTAGACTGTTTAATCACGGTACATTTTGAAAAATAAAATTCATACATTACAAGGTCCCACCTTAATTCCATTAAGCGATGGGAAAGCTTATATTGGCAGGATTTTATAATGGATATTACGACAATAAAACATGTTTAAACAAACTTTTACTGAGCAAACCTGTTGAAAATTACCTTTTAAATGTATTAATTTTACAATATGTAGTCTTTCTAAGACGAAATTAAGGTTTTATTTCATACCCCAGCAAACCCTGTTTTCAGTTCTTTGAGAAGGGGTTGGGTGGGGTATGCAAGTTAATACTCGGGCCACGTAATGCATGTTAAAGTTTCGTTTTGAAAATTTGAGCCATTTCACTAGTACTGTATTTAAAATAAAGAGATTACAAAAATTTACATCCTAAGTTTGCTCACCTGCTTGAGCCAATAAGATTACTGACCTGCTTGAGCCAAAAATGTATTCTATCAATTATGAAACTTTGAACGGATAACATTTGGTATGTTATGTGTTGTTTCAGTCTTTTTCTGAAGCAAAAAAATCCCCTATAATGTAGCCGTGAACAATTCAATTAACAATTTTTAACATTGTATTATACATAAAAATTATGTTTTTTTCTTTAGTATACATCTAGATAAACACATATGCAGAACGGTACTTCATTTCTCACCAGCAGAACTGCTGAGCCACCGGAATATTGTTCTTGTTTTTTCGAACATTCATCTTTTATATTTTTTAAGTGAATTTCATCTCGTATACTTCAATTATTCAAAACGTGTGCCAGAATTGGACCCAATATGTGTGCTGATCAGCTGGGTATTTTTTTGATCCCTGCCAATTGGTTACTCCATTCCAGGGTTCTCAATAAGAACCAGCCGTCGGCCGAAATGACCGCTTCAAATGGTATTTGGGCCGGTTCAAAATCGTTCAAAAAAAAAAAAGGAAAAAAAAAAGATGAGGACAGCGACATGGATAGTATGTGTTACTGAACTTTGTAGAGATAATGGAAAGTATTTGTTGTTGAATTTTGAGCATATAGAGGAATATTGCTTATAAAATTGCACTTTAAAGCGTGATTTAAAAGGCATTCAAAATAGCCCAAAATGCAATAAATGACGAGCTCAATTTCAAAAATTTCCAGGGGAGGACCCCCCACCTAGGCCTGTTACTTTTACAAAAAGGCCTGTTCAACCAAAAGTTATTGAGAACCCTGCCATTCTCCATGGGATAAAAGTGGCTGGGATAATGAAGACACTGTGTCTAAAACGTTTCTCGTCTCTCACCACTGCGGGTTCGAATCACACCTGGAGCTCCACTTGTCAAGTGAGAAAATGTTGATTCTTACAGATGGCTACAGATCTACAGTACAGGTTTACAGTTCAGGACCTACCCAGGAAAACTGGGACGGTCTACCTGTACCAAGGGCCCCAACCCCCGCCCCGCTCCGCCCCGCTCCGCCCCAAATCTCTGTATCCGCCTATGTCTACCACAAACAAATCGACAGTCATATATAGCCAAACTTGTGCTAAAATTGGTATAAAACACCATTCAAACAAACAAACAAACAAACCATGTGGTGGCGACCTCTATATTTACCCGTTCTGTACTTCTACAGCCAAACTGATCTCTAACGGCTAGATATACTGCCAGCGTTCTTGTCATCAAAACCCTCTACTGTTGATGTCTAATTTGACAAGGACGTGGTCACAGTAAAGCATGATAAAGAAAGATTGTAATTTTTGCATAAAAATCTTCGCGCGCATAACCTGCGAAAAACCCGTGCCCATCATGCGCTTCTTTCCGGTACGCAGGTGCTTGTTTTTGTTCTTGGTGATATGTTCTGCCTTCCTAGGCACACCTTGTCATTCTCGCGGGTAGAGGCAATATTATATTTGTCGCAAATAATAATTACTATCAGCACGCATATACTAGTAACACATTAAAATAATCACCATAGCAAACATAGCAAGGGTGACCGTCACGTATGTTTCATCTTGTTCAACTGACCAGAGAACTATCTAGAGTCATTGTGCCAATGAGTGGGACAAATAAACTGCTTTTAATATGCAGCTCTATCAAGCTTAGAAAGCAACAGAAGCCTTACTCAACAGATAAGTGCTCATATAAAAGTGCCCCCTTCCTTAGCTTTCTTTTAATGACATTATCGTTAGATATTGAGTCAAACCCCGGACCAACTCTGATACCAGAGGTAGTAGGAAACTCTTCAACTGTCTTTCCTTGTGGAAGCTGCGAGCAACCGGTCACCTGGTCCTGTAAAGGGGTGGAATGTGAGTTCTGCTTTATCTGGTATCACGCAGATTGTCAGAATATAACTGATAGCATGTATGACATAATGGGGAGCGACTCACGAGTGCCTTGCGTGTGATAATATAAACTTAACATCACCGGGTCATGCTAGCTTAGACTCACTCGAAACATCCAACATATTCAATAGCCTTCATTATGCACCAGAGCTACAAAGCCCTGACGGACAAAGTCCAGGTACAAATACCATACCCATAACATCAACTCCAAAAGGCAAACAAAATATAAAACAAAAACAAAAATCAAAAAATAAGATTAAAAGGTCACTGAAAGCACTTATTGTAAATTGTAGGTCAATTGTTGAAATGAATACGAGAACTTGGCCTCATCTACTAAACCAGACGTTATTATTGGCACAGAGTCATGGCTAAAAGCTAAACATTTCGATAATGAGGTATTTGACCCTAAACTAGGCTACACTCCAAAGGAGAGACAGACAAAATCAGGTGGGAGGAGGTGTCTTTATAGCCGTCAGCAACTGTATAGTAGCCCAGGAAGCGACACATCTTCACACTGACTGTGAAAACCTATGGGTCAAGATTGAAATCTCTGGAGTAAAACCCTTATTTATTGGCACCTACTATAAACCAAAAGAATACGACCCAATAAGTATGGCAGACTTTAAGAAATCAGTGGATATGGCCTCCAAATCTAATGCTACTGTCTGGGTAGGCGGTGATTTCAACATGCCGAAAATGGATTGGATCAATATTTCCCCTAGCTCAGACTGTAAATCAGAATCTTACTATAAAGAATTCATTGACATATTATTCGATAATAACCTCACCCAAATAGTACAGGACCCAACACGTGAAAATCATATCCTTGACCTATTCCTGACAAATAACCCTACTATTGTAAATAGGGCAACTGTCATTCCTGGAATAAGTGACCATGATGCTGTCCTCATATATAGATACAAATACATCTGCCCGTATCAAACCCCAGAAACCACGCCAAATTCCCCTCTATAAAAAGGCTGACTGGGATGGCCTTAGGGGACATGTCGAACAATTCCACAGGGATATGAAGATTTCACATGCATATGATTATGTCTCGGTAGATGAGCTCTGGGATCAGATATCAAACACCATTTCTGAAGGAACAAATAAATACATACCATGCTTCATATGTTAAAAAGAAAAAAGATAATGAACTACAGGAAACTGAAAATAAATTAAGGTCATTATATTTAATATTAGATAATGGAGACTTTTCAGTCAAAAACAAAATCGAAATATTAACAGTACGACTTAAAACTATAAGAGATGAACGAATTAAAGGTATTATTCTAAGAACAAAAGCAAAATGGAAAGTAGAAGGTGAAAAATCTACTAAATATTTTTGTAATTTAGAGAAAAGGCAATATACAGAAAAAATTATACCAAAATTAATTAAACAAGACGGAATAGAAACAAGTAATATAAAAGAGATTTTGACGGAACAGAAAAGGTTTTACGATGATCTGTACACATCAAAAATACATGGAGAGCCACAATTTGAAAATGATTTTTTTGTTGAAAATAACCCATTTCTAAATAAACTTACTGATGAAGATCGAGAACTCCTTGAAGGGGACCTATCTGCGCAAGAATGCTTATAATGTCTTAGAAATATGAAAAATAATAAATCTCCAGGGTCGGATGGTTTTTCAGTGGAATTTTATAAATTTTTCTGGAAAGATATTGGAAACTACCTCATTAAATCGCTTAATTTTGGCTATAATTCTGATTCATTATCTGTAACTCAAAAACAAGGTGTCATAACGTGCTTACCAAAAGAGGGAAAATCTAAATTTTATCTAAAAAACTGGAGACCCATCTCGTTACTAAATGTAGATACTAAAATTGCTTCATCAGCTATTGCATGCCGCCTGAAGACAATCCTTCCAAAAATTATTTCAGAAAGTCAATCGGGATTTTTGAAAGGTAGATATATTGGAGAATCAACTAGACTTATATTTGACATTATTGAGAAATGTGAAGAATTAGATGAATCGGGTATTCTAGTTTTATTAGACTTTGAAAAGGCTTTCGATTCTCTTGAATGGGGTTTTATAGAAAAAGCATTACGTTTCTTCAATTTTGGGGATTCCATACTTCAGTGGTTTAAAACGTTGTACAATAACATTGAGAGTTGTGTATTAAATAATGGTCACTGTACCGATTATTTTTCTATACAGCGTGGTGTACGTCAGGGAGACCCTTTATCGCCATATCTATTTATAATATGTGTCGAAATTTTAAGTGCAGCTTTAAAAAATAATCCTGATATTAATGGTATTAAAATAGACGGTTCAGAATACCTTATAAACCAATATGCAGATGACTCGTCCCTTTTCCTTGACGACGATGTAAAGTCACTGAATACTACTCTAGAAACTGTTGACAAATTCTCGTTATGTTCTGGACTAAAAGCAAACTTTGATAAAACTGAAATTGTTTGGATCGGACATAAAAAAGGATGTAAAGACATATTGAACACATGCATACCGGTAAAATGGAATGAAAGTGGTTCTTTTAAAGTTTTAGGAATAGAATACAATTTGCAAAACGACAACTATGTGGTTCACAATTTTCATAGTAAATTCGATAAAATAAAAAAATTGATAAATGATTGGTCGTTTCGAAATTTATCCTTAATAGGTAAAACAACTATTTTAAAAACACTTGCCCTGCCAATACTCATCCAATGTATCACTGTCTTGCCTGGTCCACCCGAACATGTATATCGCGACATTCAAAATGCGATGTTCGATTTTCTGTGGTCAGGTAAACCAGATAAAATAAAACGTAATGTGATGATGAACACTATTGAAGAAGGTGGATTAAAGATCCCAAACATTAAATCACTTAGTCACTCACTTAAATTATCTTGGATACAAAAGATTTTAGACCCTGACAAATTCGCACCATGGAAAACGCTTATTTTAAACGATTTAGAAAAAAACGGTGGATACAGAGTTTGGCATTTTCATAAAGAGGGGCTCATAAAAGTTGGTAATGAAATGAATAGCTTTTGGAAAAATGTATTCCAGTCTTGGGCGCTAATACAGGAAAATGCTGTTAATACAGTCGAAGATATTCTATCGGAGCCACTCTTTCACAACCCAAATATAAAAATTAACAACAGAACGGTATTTTATAAAGACTTATGTAAAAAAGATATATTTTTCATAAATGACATTGTTGATGACAATTGTATGTTTTTATCTTTTGAACATTTTACCACAAAATATGACATTAACATTCCTTTTTTAATTTATACAGGATTAGTTAGTGCAATTCCAGCTGATTGGAAAGCACGCATGAGAAATAATAATAAGATCGAGAATCCAATAAATAAAAATGTTAGTAAACTTAAAACAGCTAAAAAGGTAAATCAAATATTCTACCCTCAATTTTTGAAGTCAGTAGTTGAAATTCCAAATAATTCTCAAATGAAATGGCAAGCAGATTTGGAATGCGCATTGACTAGTGAAGATTGGGCAATTCTATATACGCAACCTTTCCGTATAACAGATGACTCATATCTTCAATCCTTACAATTTAAAATTAGTCATCGAATTATTTTCACAAATGCAAGATTATATAAATGTGGAATGTCTGAAACTGAACTTTGCACATTTTGTAATAATTCCAAAGAAACATTGTTGCATTTATTTTATGATTGTATGTCAGCCAAAAATATATTAATAAAGTTGTTTAGTGATTTATTTGAAAAATGCAATATTTCAATAGAATTAAAACCGGAGTCCATTTTTCTTGGCACACCATGCTCAACAGATATTGATTATATTTTGTATTTAGTTGTGCTTATCTATAAGAAGTATGTCTATTCTTGCAAACTGAGAAAATGTCTACCTAACTATACGATATTTTTAGAGCAAGTGAAAAGTTACAGAGCTATGGAACTATTCTCAACATATATGTACCCCTTATACAAATCTAATGCAATTAAATCAAGGTGGAATGCAGTTCAAAATATGTTGTGATATAAGCTGTGTAAAATGTTTGTGATACATTAGTTCTACTGCTTTTATTTACAACTGGAAGGAAGTTAAATTCATTCCACATATTTAATGAAGTTATAATTTACTATAGGAGCAGGTAGACTATAATGTAGACTATAATGCATCTATATATGTATGGTATAAAAATGTTTGTACACTTGATATTCAAATAAAATGTTAAAAACAAAAAAATAAATACATACCAACAAAAACAGCGTCAAGTAAAAATAAATTACCATGGATTAAGGTTGAATTAAAACGACTATACAGAAAAAGAGACAAAGCATTTAGATAACACAGAAAAACAGGACACAAAAAAGACAAAGAACACTATTTAAATCAGAAACATCTATGTAGAAAAGAAACAAAAATTGCATACCAAAAATACCTAGAAGAAATATTAAACGTAAATGAGGAAACATCCAATACTACACAGTCCATAAATAGACCAAATACTAAAAAGCTATATACTCTCCTCAAACACTCAAAGCAAGACTCCACTGGAATTGACACACTCAAAAAACAAAACAAATGCTACACAGAAGATCAAGATAAAGCCAACATACTAAATGAGCAATTTCAATCAGTCTTTACCCCAATATCACCCGTTTCTCTCAAATCATTATCTGAAATGAAACATAGGGATCTATTAGATACTTGGGGAGGATCAGCAAACACAGTGCCATGCCTAACATTGAAATCTCGAAAAATGGTATTGAAAAACTCCTGGATAACCTAAACCCACATAAGGCGGCAGGCCCAGACCAGATAAGACCAATAATCCTTAAGAACATCAGCAAAGAAATCCTCCCATTCTAAAAATTCTCTTTAACAAATCGCTAATATCTGACCACACTCCTACACCTTGGAAAATGGCAAATGTAGCACCTGTCTTCAAAAAAGGCTCTAAAGCTGACCCAGCAAACTATCGCACAATTTCCCTTACCTGCATCTTATGCAAAACACTTGAACACATTGTCGCTTCAAGCATTACAAAGCACTTTGCTAAGTCATACATTTTCTACGAGCTACAACATGGCTTCAGAGAAAAAAGATCATGCCAGTCTCAACTCTTCATGCTCGTTGATGACATCTTAAAAGCAGTAAACACGAAGAGCCAGGTTGACATTATCCTACTTGACTTCTCTAAAGCTTTTGACATGGTAAACCACGAAAAACTCCTGTATAAACTTCACTATTATGGTATCAGAGGAAATACTCTCACTTGGATTAAAAGTTTTCTAGATAACAGATCACAATCAGTCGTCATAAATGGAGCCCAGTCAAATACCACCCCTGTCTCGTCTGGCGTACCTCGGGGCTCTGTCCTAGGTCCTCTTCTTTTCCTTATCTATATTAATGACTTAGCAGATCATGTTAAATCCTCTAAAGTCCGCTTATTTGCAGATGACACTGCAATATATCCATCTCTAACGGTTTCAACTCATTCCAGTCTCCTTCAGCAGGACTTAGAACAACTAAAATGCTGGAAATCTAAATGGGATATGCAATTTAATCCTTCGAAATGCCAAGTAATTCAAATCACCAAACGCAAAACAGTAATAAACACACAATACTGCATACACAACACTACATTAGAAACGGTCTCATCAGCAAAATATCTAGGGGTAAACGTCTCAAATGATCTCACATGGAATAAACACATTGACTCAGTCACCAACAAAGCAAATATGACTTTAGGCTTTTTGAGGCGTAATATTAAGGTACATTCAGACAGCCCGAATGCAACCGCATACAAGACACTTGTCAGGCCCCAGCTCGAGTATTGCTCGACAATCTGGCCACCGCACACATCTACATGCATTGACCAACTTTAGTCAACCCTTTTGCGTTTGTGATGTCGTTTGCATTTTTTATTACTTTTGCCTTCTCGTTTGTCTGTTTGCGTGTTTGTTTTTGTGCTTTCCCTCACCGTGTCCGATATTTTTTTATCTTTCTTTGAATGTGTACAAAGACGAGCTGCTCGCTGGGTCAAACATGACTATGCCAGAACATCCAGTGTCACAAATATGTTGAACTCCCTAAACTGGAGACCTCTTGACCAAAGACGTATCGACCAAAGACTGGTAATGCAGATTGGATTTTTTCAAACCCATACACTGAAGTAAATGCAACTTGCCGTCTTGTACAGATGGTTCTTATTCAAGGTAAGATCAGGACAGATGGACTGTGGTGTTAAAATTAAAACAATTATCCCTATCTCTCATCTCTTTGTGAATCATATTTAGTGTTATCGGCTATATACACAGGTCACAGTTTGCATATATTTAGTAATAAATCATAACATAGAAAATATCAACATTTCTGGCAAAATAAAAAAAATGTAAAAAAGCAATTGGAACAATGTATGTATATGTATAAAGTGAACAATCTTTCAGTTTAGTTATATCACGACAGTGTATACTTGAAGCAGTGAGGTAAATGCTGAATTTGGCAGTTTAGTTTCTTTCAAGCTAGTCTAAAACGTTTTAATCTAATTATACTCACTGAGATGCAAAAGAAAGTGTATACAGCTCAGTTGTGAAACAAAGTGTGCAATGATTTTTTTTTAGAAAAAAATGTATAAATCCCAAAATTAATATACGTCATGTTTGGTACCAAAGATGTTGTCATTCTATTGCCAATATCATGTTGTCATTTTTTTTCAATAGGTTGAATTGCTTGATAAAAAGGATAGGGGTGTAAAGTAAAATTTTCAAAGTGTAAATTTTCTGAGTATATATACTTGAATTCATTATTATCATAATCAAAAAACGTTTTGAACATATGTTTTGCCTGTTTTAATCAGTGTCCCTTCAGTAAGAACAATATGATAAATGCAATTTGCCCCTTTCAATCTGTACATTGCATTTAATGATTTATTCATTCTTATTATTATTGAGGCCCACAGGAGGATGGAAGGGGCACATCTTCCTTTTTCCCTGAAAATATGAGTCAGTGTTCCCTTGTTCCCAACATCTGTTTTGCTTTGTTCCCCAACATTATTTGTCCAATGTTCCCCTGTTCTCTAAAAGTACTTTTCATGTTTAAAAGATTTGCTAATGTTCCCCAAAATTCATTCTGTCCTACAGTTATTATAGCTGCAACACTGTCATCACAAAGATATTGTTTGAAATGTTAACTTTTTGTGATTTTTTTTTAAATATTAAAACTAAATGTTAAAATTTTATTTCCTGTAAAGTCATGTTCCATTGTTCCCTAAAAATATGTGTCAATGTTCTCTTTTCCCCTGAAAATAACAGCCATTGTTCCCGTGTTCACCAAATATAATTCGTTTGCGATACTGGTCCGATATAAAAAAAATATCGGGCCAATGAAGGCTAGATATAGGATTGCTGGCTGGGTCCTCACCCCCTACATTTGTTCATTTAAAAATACCTCCCCACACACACACCGACCTCCCCACACAACACACACACACCTGTGTGTACTACGGTGTGGTATTCCAGTGTGGCAGCACTATAGACTGTAGATATCATAGATACATTACACTAAACACAATCATAAGTCCAGATTCTATTGTGCCCATACAGGTGGGTGTCCTATCGTTTAAAATATGGCGGATGGTCTGGTTCTCATTTATTTGACTCAGATAGTGATTTGTACTTCATATCTGTGGTATGGTAAAAATGACCTCATTATAGAATTTTAAAACCGGATTTGTTTGTATTTGTTTTATGACATAATTATGGACCAGTGGTACGATTCACCGGAACACAACAGACCAGAACAGAGATGAAATACCAGGATGTACTGGAACTGCTTTTTCAGTGAAAAGCAAAAATGAGATTTACACTACAGAAGGGCTGCATCACACTGAACATCTTCAAGAAAAGAGTCATCTATCCTTTGTTTATATTTAAATGGTTGTCTGTGACTGATAGTTGCATTATTCTGTCAGGCATTTACAACCAGCATTGGATGGTGACACTAGCATCTTTTACGAGTAGCCCATTGGGTCACACACAGATTGGATTTCTTCAAACCCATACACTGAAGTGAATGCAACTTGCCATCTTGTACAGACGGTTCTTATTCAAGGTAAGATCAGGACAGATGGACTTTGGTGTTAGAATTAACACAATTATCCCCATCTCTCATCTATTTGTGAATCATATTTAGTGTTATCGGCTAAATACACAGGTCATAGTTTGCATATATTTTAATAGTAATAAATAATAACATAGAAAATATCAACATTTCTGGCAAAATAAAAAAAATGTAAAAAAGCAATTGGAACAATGTATGTACTAGTATATGTATAAAGTTAACAATCTTTCAGTTTAGTTATATCACGACAGTGTATACTTGAAGCAGTGAGGTAAATGCTAAATTTGGCAGTTTAGTTTCTTTCAAGCTAGTCTAAAACGTTTTAATCTAATTATACTGAGTTGCAAAAGAAAGTGTATACAGCTCAGTTGTGAAACAACGTGTGCAATGACTTTTTTTTAGAATAAAATGTATAAATTCCAAAATTAATATACGTCATGTTTGGTACCAAAGTTGTTGTCATTCTATTGCCAATATCATGTTGTCATTTTTTTTCAATAGGTTGAATTGCTTGATAAAAAGGATAGGGGTGTAAAGTAAAATGTTCAAAGTGTAAATTTTCTTTTGCGACTGAGTATATATACTTGAATTCATTATTATCATAATCAAAAAATGTTTTGAACATAAGTTTTGCCTGTTTTAATCAGTGTCCCCTCAGTAAGAACAATATGATAAATGCAATTTGCCCCTTTCAAACTGTACATTGCATTTAATGATTTATTCATTCTTCTTATTATTATTGAGGCCCACAGGAGGATGGAAGGGGTACATCTTCCTTTGTTCCCTGAACATATGAGTCAGTGTTCCCTTGTTCCCAACAACCATTTTGCTTTGTTCCCCAACATTATTTTTCCAATGTTCCCCTGCTCCCTCAAAGTACTTTTAATGTTTAAAAGATTTGCTAATGTTCCCCAAAATGCATTCTGTCCTACAGTAATTATAGCGGCAACACTGTCATCACAAAGATATTGTTTGAAATGTTAACTTTTTGTGATTTTTTTTTAAATATTAAAACTAAATGTTAGAATTTTATTTCCTGTAAAGTCATGTTCCATTGTTCCCTAAAAGTATGTGTCAATGTTCTCTTTTCCCCTGAAAATAACAGCCATTGTTCCCTTGTTCACCAAATATAAATGGCCATTTCCCCCAAAACGCCTGAGAGGATCTCATTATTGTTTGACAAGTTATTTATATTGTTCTTTCATTGAGTTTTATCTGTTAAAAATTTACTTTCACATTTTCTGTGCTCGCCTCAAGGTTTTACCTTAGTTCATATTATTATTATATGCAAGAACCAGTATTGGACCGAGGACGGATCCTTGTGGTACTCCAGAAGAAACAGGTATCGGCGGCACGATTTACCCAAATCTACCCAAATACACCGGATTTACCCAAATACAGTATATTTGCACAAATACACCCTATTTAATTGTTTTTTTCGACAAATACTTTATTTTTATAGTTAAGTATGGTATAAACTAATATAATCTGTAAAAAAAAAGATATATTAGCTGCAGATATGAACTTTGCAGCCATTTTTAAAATTCATTGTTATCAAATCGTATACGATTTACCCAAATATAGTCTATGTTTGCAAAAATACACTCTATTTAATTATTTTTTTCGGCAAATACTTCATTTTTATAGTTAAGTATGTTATAAACTAATATAATCTATGAAAAAAAAGATATATTAGACGACCAAATACAGTCTATGTTTGCACAAATACACCCTATTTAATTGTTTTTATATTTGCACAAATACACCCTATTTAATTGTTTTTTTCGACAAATACTTTATTTTTATAGTTAAGTATGGTATAAACTAATATAATCTGTAAAAAAAAAAAGATATATTAGCAGCAGATATGAACTTTGCAGCCATTTTTAAAATTTATTGTTATCAAATCGTATACGATTTACCCAAATATAGTCTATGTTTGCAAAAATACACTCTATTTAATTATTTTTTTCGGCAAATACTTCATTTTTATAGTTAAGTATGTTATAAACTAATATAATCTATGAAAAAAAAGATATATTAGACGCAGATATGAACTTTGCAGCCATTTTTAAAAATCATTTTTATCAAATCGGATACGATTTACCCAAATACAGTCTATGTTTGCACAAATACACCCTATTTAATTGTTTTTTCCGGCAAATACTTCAATTTTATAGTTAAGTATGGTATAAACTAATATAATCTGTGAAAAAAATAAATATATTAGCCGCAGATATGAACTTTGCAGCCATTTTAAAAAAAATATTTTTATCAAATCGGATACGATTTAACCAAATACAGTCTATGTTTGCACAAATACACCCTATTTAATTGTTTTTTTCGGCAAATACTTCATTTTTATAGTTAAGTATGTTATAAATTAATATAATCTGTGAAAAAAATATATATATTAGCCGCAAATATGAACTTTGCAGCCATTTTTAAAATTCACTGTTATCAAATCGGATACGACTTACCCAAATATAGCCTATGTTTGACCCTTTTTAATTATTTTCTTTTTTCATTATAAGTATCTAGAAGTATTATAATAGATTGAACAAAAATGTATTCGCTTGAAATATGAACTTAATCATTTTTTATTTTATTTTCAGAGATCAAATCTGACGCAAATTACCCAAATACACGTGTCAAATCCATTGTACAACGACGGGGCTAACAATTAACACCAGTACCAAAAAGAAAAAGATCTGATAGAAAGCCAAAATAAAACAATCAAAATGATTTTCCAAATCTCCAAGAAATGTTTAAGCTTCGGAATAAATGTTATATATCAAAAAGTAACTGTGTTTGTTTTCATTTTCATTTCCAGTTTTATGACCACTAGTTTTTAAATAAGCATATCAGATAAGGCCTGTGGCGACGATTACCTTGTTTTGAATGTTACCAGCCGTAAGCCATTAACAGCATTGTGATCAATTAAGATTTACTTTAATTAATGTGCTAAGGTATTGATGTACTCAAATGAATCAGTTTCTCATGGCTGACCTTAGCAAAGGCTTTGCTTAAATCAAGTAGAATCAGGCCTATTTGCTCTTTTGGAGTGAAAAAACCCATCTTAACTTCATTCATTTAGTGGAAAGTTTGATGCCAGGCAGGTATTTTTCACTATGTACCATTCATTCTAAATTTCATAGCGTTGTTCTTTCAGTTACAATATAAATGTTATGCCATAGTGTTTTGCACGATGACGCCGTATATTGGCAGTCTCGCGAAATCTCGCGTTGTTCAATCCATAGCAACACTTCAACATATTCAGATGGATTTGGTTTTTGTTTCCATTTAACATCGTTTTTATTGGAGTTTACAATATGGACCAGATTGGAAAACTTGAGCTTTCGTTAGTTAAATATTTACTCTCCTTGTTGCAACAATGTTTAAACATTTCTTTAGCATCTTTGATACAAAACAGTTTGTTTCTGTCAGAATATTTACACAAATTACGAATTTAGGCCTTCTTTCTGCATATCTGAATCTGCAGGATATTTCCATCCTTCATATTGGAGATCATAGGGAGGTCAGTTAAGTGTGGTGGATGAAAGACCACACACATGATTTCCTGGGTTATAACCAGTATTTGTAGTAAATTATACTCAAACCTCCACAAGTAAACTGACAGTGACAATTCAAATCAACACATTTTTGACTCCGACTAGGATCCAAAGTCTCTACTCGGTGTTGAAAAACAGAGGGTCAAATTGTTCATGCTAGACCACTTTAGCATAGTACCAGTTTTGATACACTATGTTTTTTCGTGAAACTATTCATGTCTGATTGACACTGATAGTTTACCTTAATTTTTTAAGTAATTTAATTTATATATCCCGGCACAACAAGTTTTCGTACACATACGGACAAAACATGAAATTAAAACTTTAAATTTAAATAAAAAACTTTTCCTTTCCAGTCAATGTTTTCATTAATTACAGTACTGAAATTCTGCATAATCATGCCAAATTGACATGACCTTGATTTTTACATTTTTTTAAGCAATCAGACGACCTACTAAACTCATTCCTAACGGAACATCCAACCTTTTTTCGAGCACTTTTGTTAAACATGAAAAGTTTACTGCATAGCAGAAATTTGTACCCAACAATAGTTTTAACATATAGCCAACTCTTCTAAACAGTTAAAAAATCAGTTTAAACCACGAAATTAACTTTTAGAAAGTATTTACAATTTATTGTTAATGTTGTGTTTTTTTCAGGTGCACATTAAAGGTAAAACAAGGTGTCTCTCCTTCTGTTGACCCTCACTTGAGTTGAAAATGCCAAATACACCCAATCCTTAAAATTGTCACATTTTCCACGTGACCAGTTAACAATCCTAATTTGAGTAAACAGACTGAGGTTCGAGAGAATGAATTGCTTGCAGACAACACATATTTTCCAGATTATTTTCAAACATTTTCAGTAAAATTACATAAGAGAGGGTAATTTTTTAAGGTGACTATTTTTTTATCTGCATTATACTTTTGATATTTTGGAGGGAAGGTCGATCATGAGATTACGTCAGCAATTGTGCAGACAACATCTGTTTAATTTGTAATCAATCAAAAAATGATTTTAATCAAGTTTTAACGAAAGAAATATTATGGAATAGTGAAATTGACTAAAATACATATTGAGGTCAGCTTTTTATTTGAATAATGCCTCTCGTATCTCCATTTTTGTTTATATTGTCATGACATTTCTGCATGAGTATCTGTCAAAATATCAGACGATTGTATGCAAATGAGGGCACGCATTCTTATTTCCACTGTTTATTCGGAAGTGTTCGAATTCAGGTTGTGTACGAAGAGTGGTTGTATCGGGATAAATAATTTAGAAGTAATAGTGTTTAAATTTAGTACGGGAAACAAGTCTGTGTACCAGGACCCAGTTGGCCCCTCCGATGCAGCTTAAGCTCAACAGTTGACCTTCTTTGCAAAATGCTTATCATTCGCAACTCCAATTAGATAGATACACTAGCGGATCCAAAGGGGGAGGGTGCACTTCCGGTTTTTAATTGAAACTTGGTGAAAATTTAGTGTCAGGTGTCATAACCAATGTTTATTTAAATGACTTTTAAATGTGTTGAGTGAAGGTGCCTCAATTACCTCATTGGGAAGTTTTATTCCAGGCATCCTATGATATAAAGTGTACTCTAATATCTTGGTAGTGTTAAATTTATAAAACCATTTCCACCTATGCTAAAGTATGATAGTTATTATGTAGATGTGATGACTTTAGGTGCATATATAGATACCGTACCAAGGAATCACAGGCATGGTAAACACTCTGGGGTGGCGGTCACTTGAACAATGTAGGACATGTTCACGCTTGTGTCTCTTTTACAAAATAGTCCACAGTCTGGTAGCTGTTCAAATGCCTGAATATATATCTAGATATTGCCTCAGCCACTCAACTCTACCAAAGTCGTTAATCTAGAATCTGTGTCTTACTTCGACTAACTACAGATACAGAGCATTTTGGCCGTGAAGGCATGTTAAATATGACATGTTCACGCTTGTGTCTCTTGTACAAAATAGTCCACAGTCTGGTAGCTGTTCAAATGCCTGAATATATAAAAAGAAAAAAAACGTATATCTAGATATTGCCTCAGCCACTCAACTCTACCAAAGTCGTTAATCTAGAATCTGTGTCTTACTTCGACTAACTACATATACAGAGCATTTTGGCCGTGAAGGCATGTTAAATATGACCAGCGGGTGTTCTGAACTGTTCCCTGTCATCATCATCAGTGTATAACATGATGGTGAAAGAAAAACACTTTTTCTGACAGCTTAATTTTTCAGGAATTATTTTGCATGGTAATACCCTATTTATTGTCAATTTCAGGTGGTCCCAGGGTTACAATGGTGGAAAGGCAAGCTATGTTGACAAGGACGTAATCTGCTACCTGTGTGGCAACAACATTAAATTTGTGGCGGAAGATGGAGCGGAGAAGGTGTTCAACTTCCCTGGAGATGGGGTCGGGACATTTGCTGTGCACACTTTGAGTCGTTGCTTTGCTGTGGCAGAACAATGTCTCAACCCCAAGATACACTTGTATGTTTATCCCACATTTCGGGAGATGGCAGTCTTGAAAGGTAAGTACGAGAAAATTAAATAAAGGTTTTGGTTCTGTTCTGATTAAAGCAAGAATATGGGGATTGGATTTTTTTCATGCCCTTGTCATATATGGGTCGGGTGGCATATAGTGTGCCATTGTCTGGCCACATGTCACACTTTGTAAGTCCATCACACTTTCTTGTTCAGGGTATTCCTCATGAACCTATCTTTAGATGTTGGCGGTACTACTACTTGCTAGGTCTTATCAATATATCATGCATTGACTTTCGGCGGAATTTTTCAAAGATGTTGGCTTTGTGTGTGTCGACTAACATAAAAGACATATTTTAAACTGATGAAAGAAGAGTGCAAATCTAATCACTAATTTTAATTGACATAGATCTTATATATTTTTTTATGAAGACTCTGCCCTGATATAATAACACTGTGTGTATCATCTTTAATCATAATTATTACATTTACAAAATATTTTGGTTATAATACATATTTCTGTAATTGTTTCAAGTTATTAGAACAATATAAAAGTAAAGACAACATTCTGATTTCTAAATTTACTCTTAATCTGTTGACATGTTATATAAATTTCTGGGATTCTCCCATATTATCCCAAAAACACATTTTAATTTCTCTTATAGACATGTCATAACCTCCCAAAGACACATCATATATATTTTTACTCCGAGCTATATATATAGACATGTCATTATTTCTCCCAATGAAACATCATTTAAAGGGGTTGATGCACTATTTTCAAACACTATTTATTTAAAAGGGCTCTGAAAAACTTGGAAAAAATGAAAGAATTGTCAAAATGCCATGAAAAACAAAGGAGATATGACCTATTGAAAATTTGCAAAGAAAATAAATGGAGGCAGCCATATTTGAACGATGACGTCATCGCGCCATTTTACCATATATGGCATATTGACAAAATGTATTTTAAAGCAAAGAAAATTACTGCAAATGAAAAATTACCATACAATTATACATTTTACATCTGTATATTTATTTTTAATCAATTTGCATTGATTTTCTTTGCTTTAAAATGTATTTGTCAATATGCCTTATATGATAAAATGGCGCGATGACGTCATCGTTCAAAGATGGCCGCCTCCATTTATGTTCTTTGCAAATTGTAAATAGGTAATATCTCCTTTGTTTTTCATGGCATTTTGATAATTCTTTCACCTTTTTTCAAGTTTTTCAGAGCCCTATTAAATAAATAGTGTTTGAAAATAGTGCATCAACCCCTTTAAGTATATTTACTCCTGCAGACATATTATATGAATTTCTTCCATAGACATGTCATAATTGGTCCCAAAGACACATATATATTTACTCCCATAGGCTTGTCATAATACCAAGATGTTTGATATCATTGTATAATAATACCACGATGTTTGATATCATTGTATAATAATACCAAGATGTTTGATATCATTGTATAATAATACCACGATGTTTGATATCGTTGTATAATAATACCAAGATGTTTGATATCATTGTATAATAATACCACGATGTTTGATATCGTTGTATAATAATACCAAGATGTTTGATATCATTGTATAATAATACCAAGATATTTGATATCATTGTATAATAATACCACGATGTTTGATATCATTGTATAATAATACCACGATGTTTGATATCATTGTATAATAATACCACGATGTTTGATATCAAGATGTTTGATATCATTGTATAATAATACCACGATGTTTGATATCGTTGTATAATAATACCACGATGTTTGATATCATTGTATAATAATACCACGATGTTTGATATCATTGTATAATAATACCACGATGTTTGATATCATTGTATAATAATACCACGATGTTTGATATCGTTGTATAATAATACCAAGATGTTTGATATCGTTGTATAATAATACCAAGATGTTTGATATCGTTGTATAATAATACCACGATGTTTGATATCGTTGTATAATAATACCACGATGTTTGATATCGTTGTATAATAATACCACGATGTTTGATATCATTGTATAATAATACCACGATGTTTGATATCATTGTATAATAATACCACGATGTTTGATATCATTGTATAATAATACCACGATGTTTGATATCATTGTATAATAATACCAAGATGTTTGATATCATTGTATAATAATACCACGATGTTTGATATCATTGTATAATAATACCACGATGTTTGATATCATTGTATAATAATACCACGATGTTTGATATCGTTGTATAATAATACCAAGATGTTTGATATCGTTGTATAATAATACCACGATGTTTGATATCGTTGTATAATAATACCAAGATGTTTGATATCGTTGTATAATAATACCACGATGTTTGATATCGTTGTATAATAATACCACGATGTTTGATATCGTTGTATAATAATACCACGATGTTTGATATCGTTGTATAATAATACCAAGATGTTTGATATCGTTGTATAATAATACCACGATGTTTGATATCGTTGTATAATAATACCAAGATGTTTGATATCGTTGTATAATAATACCACGATGTTTGATATCGTTGTATAATAATACCACGATGTTTGATATCGTTGTATAATAATACCACGATGTTTGATATCGTTGTATAATAATACCACGATGTTTGATATCGTTGTATAATAATACCACGATGTTTGATATCGTTGTATAATAATACCACGATGTTTGATATCGTTGTATAATAATACCACGATGTTTGATATCGTTGTATAATAATACCACGATGTTTGATATCGTTGTATAATAATACCACGATGTTTGATATCGTTGTATAATAATACCACGATATCAAACATCGTGGTATTATTATACAACGATATTTGATATCGTTGTATAATAATACCACGATGTTTGATATCGTTGTATAATAATACCACGATGTTTGATATCGTTGTATAATAATACCACGATGTTTGATATCGTTGTATAATAATACCACGATGTTTGATATCGTTGTATAATAATACCACGATGTTTGATATCGTTGTATAATAATACCAAGATGTTTGATATCGTTGTATAATAATACCACGATGTTTGATATCGTTGTATAATAATACCAAGATGTTTGATATCGTTGTATAATAATACCACGATGTTTGATATCCTTGTATAATAATACCAAGATGTTTGATATCATTGTATAATAATACCACGATGTTTGATATCCTTGTATAATAATACCACGATGTTTGATATCATTGTATAATAATACCACGATGTTTGATATCCTTGTATAATAATACCACGATGTTTGATATCGTTGTATAATAATACCACGATGTTTGATATCGTTGTATAATAATACCACGATGTTTGATATCGTTGTATAATAATACCAAGATGTTTGATATCGTTGTATAATAATACCACGATGTTTGATATCGTTGTATAATAATACCACGATGTTTGATATCGTTGTATAATAATACCACGATGTTTGATATCATTGTATAATAATACCACGATGTTTGATATCATTGTATAATAATACCACGATGTTTGATATCATTGTATAATAATACCACGATGTTTGATATCATTGTATAATAATACCACGATGTTTGATATCATTGTATAATAATACCAAGATGTTTGATATCATTGTATAATAATACCAAGATGTTTGATATCATTCCACGATGTTTGATATCGTTGTATAATAATACCACGATGTTTGATATCGTTGTATAATAATACCACGATGTTTGATATCGTTGTATAATAATACCACGATGTTTGATATCGTTGTATAATAATACCACGATGTTTGATATCGTTGTATAATAATACCACGATATCAAACATCGTGGTATTATTATACAACGATATTTGATATCGTTGTATAATAATACCACGATGTTTGATATCGTTGTATAATAATACCACGATGTTTGATATCGTTGTATAATAATACCACGATGTTTGATATCGTTGTATAATAATACCACGATGTTTGATATCGTTGTATAATAATACCACGATGTTTGATATCGTTGTATAATAATACCACGATGTTTGATATCGTTGTATAATAATACCACGATGTTTGATATCGTTGTATAATAATACCACGATGTTTGATATCGTTGTATAATAATACCACGATGTTTGATATCGTTGTATAATAATACCACGATGTTTGATATCGTTGTATAATAATACCACGATGTTTGATATCGTTGTATAATAATACCACGATGTTTGATATCGTTGTATAATAATACCACGATGTTTGATATCGTTGTATAATAATACCACGATGTTTGATATCATTGTATAATAATACCACGATGTTTGATATCATTGTATAATAATACCACGATGTTTGATATCATTGTATAATCGTATTTCAGGGGGTGCCAAGCTTGAGTTTACGGAGCTGTTTTTCTCGACCAGTGACTACCTGTGTAGCTTATCAGGAATTCCGGAGAATGAACTAGTTCTCTGGTAAGTTTGATTTGACTAATTTCACTATTTAAAGATTATACCTTTAAGTACTCCCTACCCAAAGCACATTGTCTATACTGTGTAAGTGTATGAGTTTGTCTATACTGTGTAGGTGTATGAGTTTGTCTATACTGTGTAAGTGTATGAGTTTGTCTGTACTGTGTAAGTGTATGAGTTTGTCTATACTGTGTAAGTGTATGAGTTTGTCTATACTGTGTAAGTGTATGAGTTTGTCTATACTGTGTAAGTGTATGAGTTTGTCTATACTGTGTAAGTGTATGAGTTTGTCTATACTGTGTAAGTGTAGGAGTTTGTCTATACTGTGTAAGTGTAGGAGTTTGTCTATACTGTGTAAGTGTAGGAGTTTGTCTATACTGTGTAAGTGTAGGAGTTTGTCTATACTGTGTATGAGTTTGTCTATACTGTGTAAGTGTATGAGTTTGTCTATACTGTGTAAGTGTATGAGTCTGTCTATACTGTGTAAGTGTATGAGGTTGTCTATACTGTGTAAGTATATGAGTTTGTCTATACTGTGTAAGTGTAGGAGTTTGTCTATACTGTGCAAGTGTATTAGGTTGTCTATACTGTGTAAGTGTATGAGTTTGTCTATACTGTGTAAGTGTCGGAGTTTGTCTATACTGTGTAAGTGTAGGAGTTTGTCTATACTGTGTAAGTGTAGGAGTTTGTCTATACTGTGTAAGTGTAGGAGTTTGTCTATACTGTGTAAGTGTGTAAGTGTATGAGTTTGTCTATACTGTGTAAGTGTATGAGTTTGTCTATACTGTGTAAGTGTATGAGTTTGTCTATACTGTGTAAGTGTATGAGTTTGTCTATACTGTGTAAGTGTATGAGTTTGTCTATACTGTGTAAGTGTATGAGTTTGTCTATACTGTGTAAGTGTATTAGGTTGTCTATACTGTGTAAGTGTATGAGTTTGTCTATACTGTGTAAGTGTATGAGTTTGTCTATACTGTGTAAGTGTATGAGTTTGTCTATACTGTGTAAGTGTATGAGTTTGTCTATACTGTGTAAGTGTATGAGTTTGTCTATACTGTGTAAGTGTATGAGGTTGTCTATACTGTGTAAGTGTATGAGTTTGTCTATACTGTGTAAGTGTAGGAGTTTGTCTATACTGTGCAAGTGTATTAGGTTGTCTATACTGTGTAAGTGTATGAGTTTGTCTATACTGTGTAAGTGTAGGAGTTTGTCTATACTGTGTAAGTGTATGAGGTTGTCTATACTGTGTAAGTGTATGAGTTTGTCTATACTGTGTAAGTGTATGAGTTTGTCTATACTGTGTAAGTGTATGTGGTTGTCTATACAAATTAAGTAACTGATGCTAAATTCAGTGGCATAGCTGCATATATGCCGCAACACCCGGGCTTTCAATTTTTTTCCAGAATTTTTTTATTTTACTCAGAAAGTAAAACATCTGGAGCTTTAATACCAAATGCATTCTTAACAGCACAATATTTAGTGAGTGGGGCATGCCCCTAGATCCTGTTAGCAACATAGGACTCGCACATCGTTATACCCCCGCTTTCACAAAGTGAAGTGGGGGCTATATAGGAAATTACGTTGTCCGTAGCGTCCGGTCGCATCACTTAACACATTTTTGTCTCGTCGCGTCCCATCACGTAACACATTTGTATTACTTGCATTCCTCTATCAGTTTTGAATGGGTTGTTCCCAAACTTCATATACACATAACAACTGATGACCTTATGTCCCTTTACATCATTCATTGTTGATTATTACAGAATTATGGCCCTTTGTTCGACTTATAGAATATAATCGGGTGTATTAATCACCTTCAGTGATAGTTCTAGTTTGTAGTCCAGCTACGCCACTGAAATTGGACCAGGAAACTTCAGAGTGTTGAATTATGAATGATTGTTGTCCTTCTAGATATACTTATTGTCACTAATTATTGTCATAGGTATATAGTTTGTTTCTGATTATTTGTTGTATTTAATGAACAAGGTTGAATTATGTAAGGGTAATAGCCATAAACTTCTGATCATGTGAGGAGGTCTGTAGACTTGCCTATTGCTGGTAGTAAAATATAAAATATTTGTTAAGTGTAATACAGTGTGATTATTTAATGTCACTATCCCGCCATCAACAGGCAAATTTTACAACATATGAAAAACGTTGCTAAACCTACTGATGACCACAGGCAGACGGCGCGTAACCTACCCCGCCCACACCCTACCCCACTCTACTACCCTCCCCCTCCCCCTGCTCTACTACCCCCTTCCCATCTGTTTCTCTACTACCCCCCATACAAATGTTTGCAATGACATACTGTAAACTGTTCTACTTGGTTTTCAATGTAAAAAAAAAAATACATACTCTTTATACCATATATATGGTATAAAGAGTATGTATTTTTTATTTTTTTTTTATTTTTTTTTTACATGGAAAACCAAGTAGAACAGTTTACAGTATGTCATTGAAAACATTTGTATGGGGGGTAGTAGAGAAACAGATGGGAAGGGGGTAGTAGAGCAGGGGGAGGGGGGAGGGTAGTAGAGTGGGGTAGGGTGGGGGCGGGGTAGGTTACGCGCCGTCTGCCTGTGCTGATGACGTGGTATATATATATAATTTACACGTTTTGAGATTCCAAACTCTATAGACATAACATAAATGGCTTTAAGCAGCCAGGCCAAACCCCCAAAACTGGAGCATTGAATTAAGAGTTACCAACTCATAATTCATTTTACAAATATTCAATCACAAGTATTTTAAGAACCCTTGAATAAATATCTATACTTTTAATTGGCGCATATACATTATTTAATTTATATGGCTGGAACACCTGTCCAGATTTTTTGATAAACGGTTTTGTAGTGTAATTTGCCTTTATTTGATGGGTTAGTTTCTTTAGCTGGGGTATCTTTCATCAGGACCAATGTGGTGACTCCCTAATACATGTGAGTTTGTATAAAATATTACTCTGCTATTTTGTTGCAGGAACTTTGTGGATGGTACAAAGCTGTGTACATTTCCCCTGGCCAACATTCCTCTTTTAACCCCGCCCACCAGCATGTCCTTCAACCCTGGCAACTGGCGCCAGATCTGTATCACGACAGACAAGAATATCTCCATGGTCCAGATAGAGCAGAGTGACAACTACTATGTCATGCAACATACGTAAGCCAGTTTATTATATATTTTTTGTTTTTTCTTCTACAAATTTAACAGACTAAACTAAAATTTGATTAACCAATCAAATGAGTCAAAAACAGATTCTAAATTGTTTTTTGTTCTCAGTATGTAGAAGTCTAATAAATGATAAATATCTTATACAAATATATTTGTCCAGGGGTTTGTTTGTTTGTATGGTGTTTTACGTCATTTTCAACACATGTAAGGTTATATATGATGGTCTATTTTTTGTGGTGGAGGCAGACCACCCACATTTCCTGGGTAGAACCGGTACTGTACACTGTCCCGCCATCCGTAAGAATTACAAAACAAACAAATATTGTCCAGAGGTAAATGTCAGTGGTAACCATTATCTATTTTTATTATATTTCTATGGATGAAAGAATATTCATAATCGTTAAATGTTAATAACTAACTCAAAACACAAAAATAACTAACTCTTGACGTCAGTAATAATTTTTTGACACAGTCTTACACCGATAACATTCAATAAGGTGAATAGTACATAAACTGATTTAAAATTACAGGGAAATCCTCAACTCAGTGGTAGGCGTGTTTTGTTTTTTTCCACAGAAAAGAACCACAAGTCTGCCATGTGAAAGATTTCCTTATAATCTATCCCAGCAGTTAAATAATCTCTATATACCGTATTTGTTGGTATATGGTGCACACTTCTTCCCCCCAGGTTTTTGTGCTTGGAGAAGGATATGTGTTATCCTAAACAACTAGCTGTTGACTTTTTGTTTCCAGCAAACATCGAGCAAAAAAATGTTGTCATGTTTGTATAGGCCATCTTAATATATAGTAACTGTGCAGTAAATACACTGTTGGCCAACACTGTAAATGATCTATTGTAATATCAAAGGGTATTTTTCAAAAGTTGGAAATGTATGTTTTTACAAAAAGTAATATCGCAATTCTATACATTGATTATTGAAAAATAAAGACACGTTATTTGGGGTTTGAAAATCACAAACTATAACCATGATAGCCTTCACTTTTGATTTACAATATTTGCAGATATTTTTGTATTAAAATCAGGGTTTTTTTTTGGCTGTTTTTATAGCCGAAATTCGGTCATATTCCCAATGCCAAAACATATCTTTTTTTCCCAATTAAGAGGAAAAAATTCCCAATTTTTCAAAAAAACAAACAAAAAAAGTTTTTTTTTTTTTAAGTGTGCCAATCCAATGATTGGGGTTCAAAAGTTTAAATAAATGCTTCTATTTATCTTGGTGTACAAAAAACAGTATTAAAGATATAATTATGAAAGGAATGCTTTACTTTATATTTTTCTGAATTTTATTAAAAATCGCGCTAAAATTCCCAATTTTATGAAAAATAGCGCTAAAATTCCCAATTTTATGAAAAATAGCGCTAAAATTCCCAATTCCAGGGGTACGGGTAATGTTCCCAAAATCATGAAAAAAACACCTGAAAATCAATTTCAAGCATGTACTTATAATTAATGTAACTTAATGTACATGCATTTAATGTAAATGTACTAAAACTGTGACTTATTTCGCTGCTACTGTGACAAATAACAGTTAGACCCATGGCATGTAAATAACAGTTAATTGTTTCAAAGTAAAACATAAACAGTTGACACTACAGAGAATAATATGTTATTCGTGACTCAAAATGTGTATTAAATTAATCAAACTATAACCTGAAACGGCGCATCAACATTGAGACTTTCACACAATGCAACATCATGACATTGCTGTCAGGACCGGTACACTTTTTAAATTCAGTTCAAACGTTACGTTCACCAACAGCTGACCATGTTAGGCACATAGTGTTATGCGAATCTTCATAAAGTCCTATTTTGGGCAAAAATTTTAAAGAGAAAATCATGTAAATTATATAGAATGAACTATTCTATTTGGCATAAACTAGAATATTATTATATATATTCAAATAAAGTATTTGTTTAATTATTTGTGGAAACTTGCAGTCTCGTCCAGTTTGGTAAATATAACTGGGCACATAATAGGTAAGATTGTCACTAGAATTGTATTGTGTCCAGCATATATGTGTCTGCAGTCTTTGTTGTGTATACAGCATATATGTGTCTGCAGTCTTTGTTGTGTATACTGTATTGTGTCCAGCATATATGTGTCTGCAGTCTTTGTTGAGTATATAGCATATATGTGTTTGTTGTGTATACTGTATTGTGTCCAGCATATATGTGTCTGCAGTCTTTGTTGTGTATACAGCATATATGTGTCTGCAGTCTTTGTTGTGTATACTGTATTGTGTCCAGCATATATGTGTCTGCAGTCTTTGTTGTGTATACAGCATATATGTGTTTGTTGTGTATACTGTATTGTGTCCAGCATATATGTGTCTGCAGTCTTTGTTGTGTATACAGCATATATGTGTCTGCAGTCTTTGTTGTGTATACTGTACTGTGTCCAGCATATATGTGTCTGCAGTCTTTGTTGTGTATACAGCATATATGTGTCTGCAGTCTTTGTTGTGTATACTGTATTGTGTCCAGCATATATGTGTCTGCAGTCTTTGTTGTGTATACAGCATATATGTGTTTGTTGTGTATACTGTATTGTGTCCAGCGTATATGTGTCTGCAGTCTTTGTTGTGTATACTGTACTGTGTCCAGCATATATGTGTCTGCAGTCTTTGTTGTGTATACTGTATTGTGTCCAGCATATATGTGTCTGCAGTCTTTGTTGTGTATACTGTATTGTGTCCAGCATATATGTGTCTGCAGTCTTTGTTGTGTATACTGTATTGTGTCCAGCATATATGTGTCTGCAGTCTTTGTTGTGTATACTGTACTGTGTCCAGCATATATGTGTCTGCAGTCTTTGTTGTGTATACTGTACTGTGTCCAGCATATATGTGTCTGCAGTCTTTGTTGTGTATACTGTACTGTGTCCAGCATATATGTGTCTGCAGTCTTTGTTGTGTATACTGTATTGTGTCCAGCATATATGTGTCTGCAGTCTTTGTTGTGTATACTGTACTGTGTCCAGCATATATGTGTCTGCAGTCTTTGTTGTGTATACTGTACTGTGTCCAGCATATATGTGTCTGCAGTCTTTGTTGTGTATACTGTATTGTGTCCAGCATATATGTGTCTGCAGTCTTTGTTGTGTATACTGTATTGTGTCCAGCATATATGTGTCTGCAGTCTTTGTTGTGTATACTGTATTGTGTCCAGCATATATGTGTCTGCAGTCTTTGTTGTGTATACTGTATTGTGTCCAGCATATATGTGTCTGCAGTCTTTGTTGTGTATACTGTATTGTGTCCAGCATATATGAGTCTGCAGTCTTTGTTGTGTATACTGTATTGTGTCCAGCATATATGTGTCTGCAGTCTTTTTTGTGTATACTGTATTGTGTTCAGCATATATGTGTCTGCAGTCTTTGTTGTGTATACTGTATTGTGTCCAGCATATATGTGTCTGCAGTCTTTGTTGTGTATACTGTATTGTGTCCAGCATATATGTGTCTGCAGTCTTTGTTGTGTATACTGTATTGTGTCCAGCATATATGTGTCTGCAGTCTTTGTTGTGTATACTTCTTCATTAGTTTGTGTACATTTGGTTTAAATGAAGGTGAAAATGGGAATGTATTTATCTGGGTGGATCACATGCACTGTGGAGGGGCTGATATGATCTTGTATTATCTGGGGAAGATATTGAGTAGGATCACATGAACTGTGGAGGGGCTGATATGATCTTGTATTATCTGGGGAAGATATTGAGTAGGATCACATGAACTGTGGAGGGGCTGATATGATCTTGTATTATATGGGGAAGATATTGAGTAGGATCACATGAACTGTGGAGGGGCTGATATGATCTTGTATTATATGGGGAAGATATTGAGTAGGATCACATGAACTGTGGAGGGGCTGATATGATCTTGTATTATCTGGGGAAGATATTGAGTAGGATCACATGAACTGTGGAGGAGCTGATATGATCTTGTATTATATGGGGAAGATATTGAGTAGGATCACATGAACTGTGGAGGGGCTGATATGATCTTGTATTATATGGGGAAGATATTGAGTAGGATCACATGAACTGTGGAGGGGCTGATATGATCTTGTATTATCTGGGGAAGATATGGAGTAGGATCACATGAACTGTGGAGGGGCTGATATGATCTTGTATTATATGGGGAAGATATTGAGTAGGATCACATGAACTGTGGAGGGGCTGATATGATCTTGTATTATATGGGGAAGATATTGAGTAGGATCACATGAACTGTGGAGGGGCTGATATGATCTTGTATTATCTGGGGAAGATATGGAGTAGGATCACATGAACTGTGGAGGGGCTGATATGATCTTGTATTATATGGGGAAGATATTGAGTAGGATCACATGCACTGTGGAGGGGCTGATATGATCTTGTATTATATAGGGAAGATATTGAGTAGGATCACATGCACTGTTGTGGGGCTGATATGATCTTGGAATCTAGCAGAAATAAATAGTTCAATATCTCTTCAGCACAAGTAAGGTTATATTAGGTCAGCAAACTGAGAGGGAGATGAGATGTAGGATGAAACAGAGCACTCACAATAATACAATAGGCCACATTAAAGGCACACATGGCACTGCCAAAATTAAAGGCACATCTTGCACTGAATATTTGCTTGAAATGTAAATCTATCGTCCTCCTTATTTCTCTGCTGTTTATGTTTTTGCATTGTTGATTTGTAAGTCACATAAATATGTTGTTCAATGTTTTTCTTAGCTTTAGCCGCAGTCACTCGGTATTTATGTATGCAGTTTTGTACATTATTTTCTGAGAACACCGACTTAGACGTTTGTGTGCATTTACAAAGTGGTTAACACTTACAATATTTGCTTTTCATTCAATTCATATCTATTAATAGATTGTATTCTGTTCTAAATGTTAGAATATTTATACATGTATTTTAAGTGATTCTTTTTATTTAGTAAATTGTTTCATATTGTATAATATATTTGGTTAATTTTTTTTTTTATTACAACTGCGATATTATAAGTTTATTCTGGGGACAATCTCATTAAAATCAGACCCTTTATCACGCTACGATACTCTGTGCTACTAAGGATCTGACAACACTCCGGTGGAGGTCACATCCGATTGACCTTATGATTAGCCATTCAGATTTCAGCCTACAAAATTGCTTGGTATAGACTGCTTCACTGCGCATGTCACATTTCAGAGAAAAGCTATGGAGCAGTCTACGCTCGGTATTGAAAGAGACAATGTCCGTAACCTTGACTTATAAAACACAAAATAATTGCGTTGACAAACATAATACACCAACTATTATTGAATATTTACTGGAAAAAAAAGAATGAAAAAAATATTGTTTGACGGAATTTAATAGCGGTACAAAAAAATTACAGGTTCGTGGGATTGAACCCACACTAAAATGACACTCGCGGATCAACAGTCAAATTCGCTACCAACCGAGCTAAGCGGGCCAGATGTACTATGGCTTACTTAAATATAGAGTACTAATGTCGTAATAATTTTGGTGGAATATGTATTTTCAAAACACACATGACAGCGTCCATAGTTTTCTTGGTATCTTGATATAAAACATGCCATTTAATGCATTTCTTTGAATTTATCATGCAATCTGTAGCAATAACACACAAAGACTTTATCTTTATTCGGGTATAGATCTATGTGTTTTATGTGGATTTTCGTTTGTTCAGTTCACTCGAACGTCATATGAAGTGCATATGAAATGCGCGATTTCATTGGTTGAATTTAGTTGATCTTCTCATGAATATTGATTAGATGAAAGGTCGATCTGACCTGACCTCCAAGGCAGAGTTGTCAGATCCTATAGCGGAGAGTATCAAAGCGTAATTACGATATGATTTTAATGAGATTGTTCTGGGGATAGAGTAAGTATATAATTATATAATTTGCATTTATTTTAAGCAAGCTAAACCACGTAAACTTATAATTAAATGATGATATAGTATGGTCCTAATACTTGGAAATACTGTTATTTATTGTTATACTGTGTTTGAAGTTAACGTCTGTGGTTAAAACTATGTTCAATAAGAATTAAATTAATATCAAACATGAAAGTTCAGTTGTGCAAACGAGTCATGCATTTAATAGTTTCTTCTCTTTACCATGTTTACAGATACATTTTCTCCATTGCAACCATTCATTTATGCTAGTATAATATCTAAGTTGATGAACAGTGCATTTATATCTTATAATTTTATCACCAATGTTTGACCATTCCAACAGACGGGTCCGTTTGCCCCCGGTAGACCCAGAAATAACAGAAGAAGAAGAGAGAGACAATATTCCCACACGTGCGTCAACTCGCATGACCCGTTACACTGTAGATGTCCCAAAGGCCGCGATGGCAGGACTTGTTGGCGATATGGCAGAGAGGCTCGATGATATTCAGGATTTGACTGAGCGAGTCAAGCCTGTCTCTCATGTGTGGACGACAATCGGAGATGTGTACATAGGCTGCAAGGGGGGACAACTCATTAAGGTAATGCATGGGTCAGGGATGTATATAAATGGATAATATGTATGGAGTATTCGCAAACCATTTGGAATAAAACTACTGAACCAATATTTTATATTTTTTAAGTAATGAATCTTGATACCTAACTTGTGTTACATGTTCATGGGTAATCTTTTTATGACCAGCAGTTATACAATAGGATTATTACTAGAGTAACGTGTTCTGGAGCGTCGAGTGTGATCCTGATCTGACATTTACCTACGAGAGGTGATACAAACTTTCAGAACACGTTACTCTAGTAATGATCCTTTTATTATATACCTCTTACACATCATTAACATATAAATATTTACATTGCTATTGCATACACATTAAATAAAGCATATTTTTTCTCGATAAAGTGCAGCAGGAAAATGTATGTAGTTATAAGGTGTTGGTGTTCATTGGTACTTGTTTTGTTTGTATGACGTAACGTCATCTTGACGTTTTCGCGCATAGTGGCGTAAAACTTGCTTGAATCATTGGGAAAACCGCTGTTCTATTTTTAGTAAGATAGGAATACTAATTCTATTTTTAGTAGCATAGTGATAACCTGTAGTGTGATACAGGTTGTTGTATTCCATTGTAAGGAAATGAAGGTACTATGTATATATTATTGATAGGTATATAATAAAGTTATTTACCATGTTCTTTAACATTGTTCAATATGGATTTTCTTAAAAAGAAAACTGTTCCACTAAATATCAAGCTGCATTAATATGTCTAGGAATAAATTCCAACTGGTTTTACTTACTGGCATTATTATTGTTTGACTTCTGACGGTATTATGCCATGAATGTTTGCGAGAAAATGATTTCTTTGTGCGATGTTACTGAAGAAACCCGAAAATGCACGTGTATTTCCCCAAAAATGCACAACAACAATGTGGAATGCACTAAATCCAGATAGGCAAGTAAAACATGCTAAATGTCGACTCGTTATATGGATTATATCATATTTTGTCCAAAATGTCTCAAATTCTACATGTTAAAAGGATTTGTTTTGGGAGAAAACGACTTGAACTAAATAGTTTGGCATGAATTTACACCTGTGTATTTACTGCGATGTGCAGGTTGATGGTGAAGTCAACAAAGCCAGGGTGATCTACTTTCCTCCGAGCCCAGCCCAGGCCCCGGACTCCAGGATGTCCAGTGCTGGCATACAGCGACAGTCGCACATCGACCTGCAGCCAGTCTGTAAGTAGATCTCCTTTTTATATTTATACAGCTTATATAGGCATCTTGCTGTCTGTAACGTCCTATCGCGTAACACATTTTTGTCCTGTCACGTTGCGTCGCATCCCATAACACTATTTTATTACTTTCATTCCTGTAATAGTTTTGAATGGGTTGTTCCCAAACTTCATATACACATAAAAACTGATAAAAAATTGGGGGTATTCATCAAGTTCAGTGATAGTGATAGTTTTATTTTTTTTGAGAAGTTAGAAGAAATAATACATTTGAGGTATGATAGCCAAGATATTTCTTGTGCATGTGTGATTGTAAGATTAATAAATTTTGAAGAGGGGATCTCTTTGAAGGAACAATCACAAACAAGAGAAAACAGTAGCAAACTCTGTTTTATTTTTTATTTAGTCTGTTTATGAGAGGTAGTATAAGGTGCAACACCTCCCACTCAGATCACTGTAAGTCGCACATCAATCAACTAGAGGAGATCATTGTTAGATGTGAGGTTTGTGATATGAAGGAGACCCTGTGGCAGTTCAAATTCTGTATCTAAAGGTTTCTTTGTTGGGGTCTAGTACCCATTGTTCTGTTGTGGGACTATGCTGTATAGTATACAGTCTTAATGATTTCTCTTTTATGCCAATTCATACTGTTAATAGAGAAACCGTGCAGCCAGCTTTTGCACGGCCATTTTTGAAAAATCGCGGCCAACATTTGGAGGAGTGGGTGGGGTAAATAAAAGTTTTTCTTTGTTTTGTTTTTTGCTAAACAACACCTCCAAACTTTTACTTTCTCAATATTGTTATGTTTTGTATACATTTATAGAAGAAAGATGATCTAAAATGCACCTCTGTGAAAATACTTTAGCCCATAGACACCCTGTTGGTGCAAATTGGTGCATAACATAGCGTTAGCAAATTATTTTGCAAACCCTGTTTGCATATTTGCACACCCAGTTCTTGAATTTCTGCCTAATACACTGTAGAGGGATGAGTCGTTTATGCAAGGAAAATTAACATTTTGGATTCATAGCCATATGGTCTAAATTCGAAAATATTACATTATGTATGAAGACCCTTTTCAATTACCAATATTTTTTTTCCTATTATTTGTTTGTTATGTATTCCCTATAGGAAATTATGTATCTTTGATCCGTTAATGCTAATTTGTATTATTTGTATTTACTATTATGTCATATGTCAGTAGTTGTAATAACTATTGCAAAATATTCCGCTTAACGTCGCGCAATGTTACGTAGATAACGCCCAGTTTTATGTTTGTATTCGTCTTGACAGCATCTCCGTGGCCAAATGGTTAACGACGTTGCGTTGTAAACCTTCGCCTCTCACCGCTGCGGGTTCGAATCCCACTGGGAGCTCGACTTGTAAGTGAGGAAGTGTCAATTCTTACGGATGGCGGGAGGTGTACAGTACTGGTTCTACCCAGGAAAAGTGGGTGGTCTGCCTCCACCACAAAAAATCGACCGTCATATATAACCTTACATGTGTTGAAAATGACGTAAAACACCATACAAAAAAAATAGTATTCGTCTTGTAAAAGGCACTGTGCAGAAACATAACGTGTTGGTGTTGAATTTTATTTATTTATTTATTAATTAACTAAACTTTATTAGCCGGGTTTTATTAGAAACTCTACACATAATATGACGCAAACTCGGTGAATATGAACCGAAAGTCGGCCAGTATGAAAAACAAGGCCAATATGAAGAAACATGCCAATACAAGCTTAAGTAACGTCATTCACGTTAAGTAACGTCATTCACGTTAAGTGACGTCGTTAACGTTCGATTATCAACTTATAAATTAATTTATTTAATGCTACTATAAATAAACGCAAATCATGTCAAAATAATGTTATTAAAATAAAATTCTACTGTAGTGGAAGTTAATTAATAAAATTGTCATTAATTAAGTGTTTTCATATTGTCTGAGTTATTGGTCCAAGGACTGTCATATTGGCCCGCGGCCTTTGGCCTTGGGCCAGTATGACAGTCCTTGGACCAATAATTGAGCCAATATGAAAACACTTATTTA